>JACXGJ010001232.1:0-90042 GCA_016801105.1 Esox niger
ACACAAACACACACACACACACACACGCACACACACACACACACACACACACACACACACACACACACATACACACACATACACACACACACACACACACCCCTGACACACACACACCCTACACACACCCTACACCCCACACACACACCCTACACACACACACACACACACGCCTTAGCAAACCCTGATTCAATGTCAGACAGCACCCCAAAACAGTGCGAAACATCTAAAGAATAATTCATCTGCACATTACCATTTAACCCCGTCCTGCCTCTGTTTGAGTGGGTAATGAGAAGACATTTGGGAGAAGCAGCCTAACGAGATTTGACACCGCCTGCGCACAGAGCCCAGCACCTAATTAACACTAATCTGGCTAATTAAACTGCCCAAACTTTGTTTAATGCCCCAAAACAACAAATGTTTGTATTTTCTTTTCCACTATTTTCCACCCACAAACTTCTTTGTTTTTTGTGTGTGTGGGGGGGTAAAGCGGGATTTTAATGACAACTAGAAAGCTTGCCGCTGGCGAGAGATGTTTTCCACTGTGATCTGCATATCGGTCGAGTAGAGTGCTTGGAATTAGGAATCTCTTTCTACATCATTATAATGATGCCTTGAAAAATAAAAGACAACGAAAAAGTCAATCTGAAGACAGAGAAGTGTACAGTTTCGGAGAGGAACTTTTTGGAAACTATGCATAAAGAGAAAGGCAGCCCAAAATACTTATTTTATATAGTTCCAAGTAGGCTACTTTACAAGTCCTAAGAGGGAGAAGGAGAGGCCGTGCATCTTCAAGGGAAACACTGAGTGAACTATCAAAGAGGGTGAAGAGAAAAGAAAAATGTCTGGGGAAGGGAGAAAGAAGAGGAGACAATTTAGTGGGTGGAGGAAGAGGAGAACTAAGGGGCAGAGATGGAGGGAGAGAAGGCTTGGCCAATTAACAATGACAAAAAAGAGAGATCAACACAAAGAGCAGAGAAATGAGACAAATAAAAGAACAAGATCTGGAGCAATGAAAGGAAAAAGCAGAGGAAAAGAAAGGGAAGAAGAGAGACGCATGAGCAGATAGAGAAAAGGGAGACAAAAACAGATGAGGAGGGAGGGAGGAAAGAGAAGGAGAAGAGAACAGGCAAATTGAAAGGAAGGAGGAGTGATCAGGACAGGCTTTATAGAGAGGAGCAGTGTGTTTTGGGGGAAGGAGGAGTGATCAGGACAGGCTTTATAGAGAGGAGCAGTGTTGTTTTGGGGGAAGGAGGAGCGATCAGGACAGGCTTTATAGAGAGGAGCAGTGTTGTTTTGGGGGAAGGAGGAGCGATCAGGACAGGCTTTATAGAGAGGAGCAGTGTTGTTTTGGGGGAAGGAGGAGTGATCAGGATAGGCTGTATAGAGAGGAGCAGTGTTGTTTTGGGGGAAGGAGGAGTGATCAGGACAGGCTGTATAGAGAGGAGCAGTGTTGTTTTGGGGGAAGGAGGAGTGATCAGGATAGGCTTTATAGAGAGGAGCAGTGTTGTTTTGGGGGAAGGAGGAGCGATCAGGACAGGCTTTATAGAGAGGAGCAGCGTGTTTTGGGGGAAGGAGGAGCGATCAGGAGTGATCAGGACAGGCATTATTGAGAGGAGCAGTGTGTTTTGGGGGAAGGAGGAGTGATCAGGACAGGCTGAATAGAGGAGCAGTGTGTTTGGGGGGAAGTGTATATTCCTTTCTGCAGGTTTGGTGTGTGTGTGTGTGTGTGTGTGTGTGTGTGTGTGTGTGTGTGTGTGTGTGTGTGTGTGTGTGTGTGTGATGGGGCATGACAGTGTCAGGCCAGTGGAGGTAAAGGAGATGTGTTAGAGCCAGAGGACTTCTCTCTTGCCTGATCTAGCTCTCTCCCTTTCTCCTCATCACACACACACACACACATCTCACAAACACACTGCCACACAATCTCTCTGTCTGTCTGTCTTTCTGTGTCTGTGTCTGTGTCTGTGTCTATCTCTCTCTCTCTCAGTCTGTCTCTCTCTCCCCATCTGTCTCTCTCTCCGTCTGTCCCTCTCTCCTTACATCCGTCCGTCCCTCTGTCTGTCTGTCTGTCTGTCTCTCTCTCTGTCTTTTTCTGTATCTTTCTGTCTCTCTGTCTCTATCTGTCTGTCTGTCGGTCTCTGTCTGTCTGTCGTTCTCTGTCTGTCCATCTGTCTCTGTCTGTCCGCCTGTCTCTGTCTGTCCATCTGTCTTTGTCTGTCCGTCTGTCTCTCTCTGTCTGTCTGTCTCTTTGTCTGTCTCTCTGTCCTGGTCCTGTCTGTCTGTCTCTCTGTCCTAGTCCTGTCTGTCCTTGTCCTGTCTGTCCTGTCTGTCCTGGTCCTGTCTGTCCTGGTCCTGTCTGTCCTGGTCTGTCCTGGTCCTGTCTGTCCTGGTCCTGTCGGTCCTGTCTGTCTGTCTCTCTGTCCTAGTCCTGTCTGTCCTGGTCTGTCCTGGTCCTGTCTGTCCTGGTCCTGTCTGTCCTGTCTGTCCTGGTCCTGTCTGTCCTGGTCCTGTCTGTCCTGTTCCTGTCTGTTCTGGTCCTGTCTGTCCTAGTCTGTCCTGGTCCCAGCAGACAATGCAGTAGGTTTTCATTTAAAGCCCCTCTGGTATTGGTTTCACTCTGCCCTTCAACACCCACAACCAGCCACCAGTGACCAATCAGGGACCAGCGGCTTCATTCTGCCCAGCATATGACCTTTAACCCCTCACCTTTATCATCTGAGAGAGATCGCCTGCATCCGCCAGCTCCAGGACGATGTTGAGCTCATTGTCCTCGATGAACGAGTCCAGGTACTTGATCACGTTGGGGTGGTTCAACTGCTGTAAGGCGCCACATGGAAGAAGAAGCATGTCAGTTCACTCTTGTTCTGAGGTGCTTGAGCATTTCCTTATTATTATAAATCTATTAGAAATGAATCCAAACTGTTTATTTATAATGTCTTGAGTGCTGAATAAAGACACGTTCACACAGGCAGCCAATTCTCATCCTCGTTCTGCTAATTCACACGGAATATTATAAGTCGAAAGACCAATTAGTCCAAAAATATTAAAATAATTAATAAAAATTAATAAAAATTAATTTCATTAATGCAACATTGTTGTTCAGTCAAAATGTCTCAGCCATGCTAACATGTACAGAACAAATACAGCCACCAAACACCACAACAGCTACATGATCTTAAAGAACAACTGAACAAACCAATTCTACGTGCTTTTCTGTTGCTCATTACGAGAAACAGGATTTCCCCCAAGAAGCACCTTATAAGTCAGCATCCCTTGTAAGGTAACAGAAAAATACTAAATCAGTAACGTTGACATCAGATGTGGAAATTTTGTCTAAGAGGCCTTAGTTGCACCAATTCAGATCTAAATAAGGGGTTTGGTGCAGTATCTTTCCAGTGGAGATGTGTTCACTGGGCCAGCCTGAAGAGGTCAGCGCCACTGGAAGGACAGCAAACCAAAGCAATCTCCCAACCCCACACATTAACACCGACAGACCTCATTCTCAAATGATTTACATTTACACTTTATGTAAAAGAGGATATGCATTTTTAAGATGAGTATTTCACGATTCATTGGAAAGGAAAGTGATTTGAGACAGAGAAGAGTTTTTACAGAGAGAGCAGTGAGACGTAATCGGACCCACAATGCAACAGCACACATTCATCGAAGGCCACTGGGTGCTGGACCCCCCTAGCAACAATAGAATACATATTTCTGATTCACAAGCAGTTGCCCTTTAATGACCAGAAGAGTGTTACAGCTGTATAATAGCCCCATCTGATGGTTGACTTCCTATACATAAACATGTTGGCTTCAATCAGATCCTCCTAAATTTGAGGGTTTAGTAACACAAACAGGTCTAATATTGCCAGCAGTAAAACAGGGCCGGGAAAAGGAGATACAGACAAAGGACCGACATACAGATTTTGATATGTTCATTGTGCTTTATGAAACTGACCGTTATCAATCTTATGACTTCTTTTACTTAAATGGTGAGTCAGGATAGTGAGTCAGGATAGTATTTTCATTTCCTCAAATTGGATTTTGTTATTTATAGATTTTGTATTTTATAGAATTTGAGACACAGTAACCCAATGTAGCGGAGCTCTGGATTTACCCGGCTCACTGGCAGTAATACGACTCAGTGGGCTCTAACTGACTCAGTGGGCTCAACCAGACTCAGTGGGCTCAAACAGACTCAGTGGGCTCAAACAGACTCAGTGGGCTCAAACAGACTCAGTGGGCTCAACCCAGCTTGTCTTGTGGTGTCTGTGCTGAGATTGGTCAAGGACAAAACAAATTGCAATTTGGCATTAAATAGATGGATTTAGGACTTGTGACACTTTTTTCTTGTCCAGGAGGTACACTAGTACATGAAGGAGGTGCACTAGTACATGAAGGAGGTGCACTTGTACCGGAAGAAGATGTACTAGTACATGAAGGAAGTGCACTAGTACATGAAGAAGATGCACTAGTAAATGAAGGAGGTGCACTAGTACATGAAGGAGGTGCACTAGTACATGAAGGAGGTGGACTAGTACATGAAGGATGTGCACTAGTAAATGAAGGAGGTGCACTAGTAAGGCTGCAACAACGAACAGCTAAAAACAACGATAACATCGATAATTGGAAATCACAAATATTCCTCGGCTTCGCAGGCTGTCAGAATCCACCTCAGCTACTCAGAATCAGCTGTAGATTACTCAGAATCAGACGTACATTACTCAGAATCAGCCGTAGATTACTCAGAATCAGCCGTTGATTACTCAGAATCAGCTGTAGATTACTCAGAATCAGCCGTTGATTACTCAGAATCAGCCGTACATTACTGAGAATCAGCCGCACATTACTCAGAATCAGCCGTACATTACTCAGAATCAGCCGTACATTACTGAGAATCAGCCACACATTACTCAGAATCAGCCGTACATTACTCAGAATCAGCCGTACATTACTGAGAATCAGCCGCACATTACTCAGAATCAGCTGTAGATTACTCAGAATCAGCCGTACATTACTCAGAATCAGCCGTACATTACTCAGAATCAGCTGTAGATTACTCAGAATCAGCCGCACATTACTCAGAATCAGACGCACATTACTGAGAATCAGCCGTACATTACTCAGAATCAGCTGTAGATAACTCAGAATCAGCCGCACATTACTCAGAATCAGACGCACATTACTGAGAATCAGCAGCACATTACTGAGAATCAGCCGTACATTACTCAGAATCAGCTGCACATTACTATTCCCACTGAACTAACCCGACCCCCTTAGAGAATCGTAGCGCTACAGCCTCTAAAAACACACTGGATGGAACATAGGTGTCCAAACAGACCATACTGCATGACATACTGTGTGTGTGTAGGTGTGTTTGTGAGTGATGTGTCGAAATTCGGTTCACATTCCCAAAATTCCCAGGTTTGGACAAAATCACGTTTAAAAGAAAGCTGAAGAGTGCATTTCAGTCACTGTCATTATTTCTACCCAGACATAAATATGGAGCTGTGTGTCTGACCCAGTTACAGCAAGAACATCCAGGTGCTGCATGACCGACTGAGTGACACCCAGCGGCGGATTGAGGCCTTGAAGGTGGCTGAAGGGCAGCACCACGACGACCCCCACCGTGAGGAGCAGGTGAAGGAGCTCCAGGACCAGTGTTCGCGTGTAGTGGCTGCAGTGATAAAGAAGTGCATCACAACAAACCCACACACACTCGGAAAAACACACATACACACTTATACACAGGCAGTTAGCTACATATGTATAGGCATATACACACACACACACACACACACACACACACACACACACACACACACACACAGTGTTTTTGTATGGTAATCAGAGCCAGTCTTTCTGACAGGGGTCTCTGCCTACAGACGCACACTTCAAGTTGCTGTCATAAACCCTGGGTTTAACGGCCGGCCGCCTGGCGGAACGCAGCACCGGAACAAATGTCACATAGTCCCCACTGATGATGCTGATGACGACCGTGTCATCATTCGCCCATAACACACACACAAAAAAAACACTTCAATTTATGCAGCCGTAAAACCCCAACTGCCTTCGCACCCGCCAATCATTCCAGGAGGCGGGAGACAAACAGCAGATGGGGTGCGTGTGATTTGACGGGTCGTTAAAGTGACAGGCCAGTGACAGGCAGGCGGGATCAAGGACCTGCCGGTGTGTGTGTGTGTGTGTGTGTTGGCGCCTCATCTCTCCTGCCTCTCTCCTTTTTCTTCTCCCTCTATTTTTTCTTCTTTCTCATCGTCTCGTCACTTTTTCTGTGGCAATCCCTCCCCCCACACCTTGAGATGGCATAAACACACACGGACACACACACAGACACACAAACACGCGACACCAACTCTAAACCGAGCCTCACAGCCCGTGTGAGATGACAGAAAACACACTTGGAATGTCAGAACAGAGGCTTTCTTTGATCCTATGCAATGACAAAGAATAACACACACAGATGGATGGAGAAATACACTGATAATGATATTCTCTCTATTTGTGTGTGTGTGTTTCTGTGTGTGGCAATGAGTGTGCGTTTTTATGGCAACATGCACATTATTAAATGGAAGCACATTCATCAAACAGAGCCCGGGCCCACTCGCAGACACAACAACTCAAAAGCGGCAGAAAACAAAAACTGCCCAGATCACGTAAAAAGGGCCACACCAAACAAAAACCATAAAATGTCACTGGTGAAAGACTCAAGCACTCAGCTCTCTGCCCCCCTTGTGACTCACCTACACCTTGTGATTTCAAAGACGTCCTAAGTTAAATCAGATTTTAATGAACCCATGAAGGCAGTAGCAGAATCTCGACCGCATTACCTTCTCTCATTGATAAGTCCTTAAAGGGATTTTCAAAGATATTGCTTCTAAAACTAATATTTACCCCCCCACCCAATCATAAAACAAAATAAACCCCTGTTCAAAAGACCGCATACCGCGTAATGTCTGCTTTAGCATCAATGACAGCGTGCAGTCTTTTCAAAGAACTGTTTGAGGCCCAAATATTTTCAGGTGGTATAGCTTTCCATTCATCTGGGCAAATTGCCTTCAGCTCATGCAGGCTTTTTTGTGGCATTGGTGCAGTAAAGGCTCCTTTCTGGCAAATCGAGCATGTAGCTAATTTTTGTTGATGTATAGTCGTATTGTGCTCCTTGAAACAATCATACCATCTTTTTCCAGTACAGCCTATATTTCTCCTTAAGTTACCTGTGGGTTCTTCTTTCTATCCTGAACAATTCTTCTGGCAGTTTTGACAGAAATCTTTCTTGGTCTACCTGACTTTGGCTTGATAACAAGAGATCCCCAAATTTTCCACTTTTTAATAAGTGATTGAACAGTACTGACTGGAATTTGCAAGGTTTGGATACATTTTCATATCCTTTTCCATCTTTCATTTCAATTACCTTGTTATGCCGGTCTTTTGACAGTTATTTTCTGCTTCCCATGGCTCAGTATCTGGCCTGATCAGTGCATCCAGATGAGAGCTAACAAAATCATTGACTATTTATACACAATCACTAATTGCAATTTAAAAAGCCACAGGTGTCGGAAATTCCCCTCTAATTGCCTTTTTCACCTGTTTGTCCCCTTGTGTGTCTGTAACAAGGTCAAGCATTCAAGAGTATGTCAACTTTTGATCAGGGCCATTTGGGTGACCTCTTTTATCATTGATGTAAAAAGGAGCCCAACAACTACGTGACAATAAATGGCTTCATATGATCACTATCCTTAAATAAAATCCATTTGTTTTGCATGATCAGTCATATTTTCTAAATCAATGCCAACATTTCTCAATTTCTGCCAGGATAGGCAAACTTATGAGTGCCAATGTGCATCTAAACTTTAATAAAACTAACAATTTAAAATACTACTGCCGCTGCTACTCCCAATTCTGATCTGACTACTGCTCCTACTCAGTCCACCATTGCTAATCACACAATATTTTTTGTTTCTAATACTATTAACTTTAATTTCTGAAAAACCTGGTGACTGACGTTAGAGGGGAGGGATCTCCAACCTTCACATCCATTGGGTTTTGGAGAAGGAGAGGGGATGAGGAGTCAACAAAATACTATTGAGACAGTCCCTGTGAAAAGGCACCTCAGCAGCCCTACCTTCAGCAGGTCGATCTCTTTGACACAGTCCTGGCGAGCCTTGGCATCCATCATCTCAAATATCTGAAAAGGATAACAGAAAAGTTAGTTCCACTGTACGACAGTATTTTCAGAGTTTAGTACCATTGCCCGACTGTATTTTCAGAGGTTAGTACCATTGTCCGACTGTATTTTCAGAGGTTAGTAACATTGTCCGGCTGTATTTCCAGAGGTTAGTAACATTGTCTGGATGTATTTCCAGAGGTTTGTACCATTGTCCGACTATATTTCCAGAGGTTAGTACCATTGTGCGACTATATTTTCAGAGGTTAGTACCATTGTTCGACTGTATATTCAGAGGTTTGTACCATTGTCACTGATACATAACGTCCCAGATGGTGTGAATTGGATTCAGGTCTGGAGAACGTGAGGGCCAGTCAATGGCATCAATGCCTTCATTATCCGGGAACTGCCTACACATACTGGCCACAGGAGGCCAGGCATTGTCTTGCACCAGGAGGAACCCAGGGCCCACTGCACCAGTGTAAGCTCAGACGATGGGTCTGAGGACTTCATCCCAGTACCTAACAGCAGTCATGGTACCATTTTCTAGCATGTGGAGGTCTGTGCGACCCTCCAAGGACAACCCTCCCCAGACCATTACTGACCCACCATAAAACCAGTCATGCTGGATGATGTTGCAGGCAGCATAGCGTTTACCAGGGTATCTCCAGACTATTTCACGTCTGTCACATGCTCAGTGAGTGTTAACCTGCTCTTATCTGTGAGAACCGGGCGCCAATGGCGAACCTGCAAATTCTGGTGTTCTCTGGCGAATGCCATTCAAGCTGCACGGCCCTGGGCTCTGAGTACAGGTCCCACTAGAGGACGTGAGGCCCTCATGCCACCCTCATGGAGTCCGTTTCTGACAGTTTGGTTAGGAATATGCACACCAGTAGCCCGCTGGAGGTCATTTTATAGGGCTCTTGCAGTGCTCCTCATGTTCTTCGCCTAAAGAGGCATACACTGATTCTGCTCCTGGGTTTATGCCCTGCTACGGCCCTGTCCAAATCTCTATGAACTTGAGACTTTACTGGGAGACACAGCACACCGTCTTGCGACGGCACGTATGGATGTGCCATCCTGGAGGAGCTGGACTACCTGTGCAACCTGAATGGGCTGCAGGTACCGCTTCATGCTACCAGCAGTGACAAGGACACTAGCAAAACTGGAGAAGAATCAGTCAGGAACGATAAGGAGAGCCCAATTGTCTGTTGCCACCACCTGCAAAACCATTCCCTTTTGGGGGATTGTCTTGCTGTTGCCTCTCCAGTGCACCCGTTGTCACTTACATTTAAACCAAAACAGGTGACACTGATTCACAATCGCTCATGCTTCCTAACTGGACAGATTGATATCCCTGAAGTTTAATGGACTGTGATGATAATATGTTCCCCAATTTTTTGGGAGCAGTGCATACAACCCCAGTTCCCAGCCTAGGATGGTGGTCCTGTGTAGAGCACTGTGTCTTACTCCTGGTCCCCTGGTCCAACAGTTTGTGTTTTTTACCACATAACTGAATCAACTAAACACCAGGTATGACCGGTTTAAACACAATGTGTGTACAGGCCTGTTCCAAACACAGAGAATTTGTTGCACTGGTCTGAAACAAATTTAGCTGAATAAACTGTGTTTGACCCAGAGCAAATTCTACTAGGGATCGCTGGGGAGAGGCGGTGATTAACACCATAAGGGATTTCTAGCAAGAAGGGATTTCTGCCTTAACTGAGGGATAACTATGACTTCCCAATAAATACCTCCCTAATATAACCACCACCACAACACTTAATTTACAACAGTCTCATGCAAAATTGCTTGTGTTCATTTGTAAAGACAGTGATCATTAACAAAGCACACAAGTTATTTCCTCCAAGATGTAACCATAGTGACGGAATCATGGCGCTTGACACTGTACCTGGACTTTCTTCAGAGCAACCTGTTGGTCCTCCAGCAGATATGTGGCTTTGTACACCTCACTGAACTGGCCCCGTCCAATCTTCTTTTCAATGCGGAAGTTGGACAGCGTGCAGCAAAATTGAAAGCTGGGCATGTTTCTCTGTTGGGGAACAGAGATTTCTGGCTTTAGTTCCAGGGAAATTGTGCCCCGCTGAGTACAGCTGAAGTGTCCACGTTGACTTGACAATGACATTTGACAACTGAGTTAGCAAAAATCTGAAACAAACCTTCCAGGGCATCATAAAATCACATCTAAGGAATGTCATGAAATCTCCCAAGGACCTACACATATCCATTCAGGGGACCATGAACAATTTTATTTCAAGAATGTCCTCCAAAGGTCTTTGGGGACATTACCAGATCCAAAAGAAAACTAGTGAAAACTCTCAGGGGACCATGACAAAACATTCTGGTGACTTTATGGGATAATTTCTTGACATCCTCAGGATATTTTGTTTGCTGAGCAGTCTTTAAAAGATTACATTTGAATAATTTAACTGCAGCTCATATCTAGATTGAATTACATACATTATCGATTGCATACATTCTGTAGCTGTAGAAAAACACACTTGGTTTGTGTTTTGTTTTCTAGAGTGAGGAAATTATGAATGAGCCAACTAGATGATGGGGATGATTTAGTGGCCAGGATGGTATGAGGGCAAGATTGAAAATGTATCCAGGACATCCAAACTGTTACAATTGCCGGCACTGGATCTTTAGTGACCAGAGACTCAGGTCACCAGTTCAACATCCCATCTCTGTGTGAACTATACTCATACCACAGCTTGGACACGAGGTAACACAAGAGAGAACAGGTTGCAAAGACTGTGATCATTCATTGATCGTTAACAACTGTCTTGGCTTCCATTTACATACAGCCTCAGTCATTCAAAGATTAGCCGCTTTTCCGGAGTTTCCTGACCGGGTAAGTTCTAACGTTCCAAGGAGAATCAGTGCACACATCAGTTTCCCAGTGACCATTTTCAGATCAGTCTCCCAGGACAGATGCTTCTCTAGTCAGCGCCTGAACATCTGTCTCAGTGTATCACCAGGTTTTGCACCACAGTTTGTGGGTAATCGCATTTCTCTTTACAAATGCGTGATCCCGACAGTGATTGAACCCACAAAACTGACATCCCTGGAGTCACACTATTATAAACAGTAGCAGATCAGAACCGGCATGGATGAGCGCAGCTCAGCTGGTAAGTCAGAGCACCTATCTGCATCACTGGAACAAGACTCCCATCAGGCCCACATTTTGACTGACAGCCAGCCGTTATTGACGCAATTTGTAATTGCTGTAATTATTTTATTTGGGGGCCGATGTGTGTCGAAGCTAATGCCAAGTGACACACACACCCTGGACGACACGTACATAGACTCTTACCACTGTGTAATAATCCCAGATGCTCATTTTAATATGCGTGCCGCTGACCCAGATTAGTGTGCTCTATTACAGAGCAGTGCCGCTAATTAGAGCTAGCCTGATATGCAAATTTGCTAGCCGAGTTGCTGTGTACATCCAGCGGCCCTCACCATTTTAGCGTTACCACTGATACATTGTTATTTACATACCTGAATACTGCGTCTGTGTGATAATTGGCATAGCAGCTATTAGTGCTCTTTTTTAAATCTTCAATAGAGGAGAAATCTTCGCTGTCTGACTGAGTGTTGACTCACTGTTAGCTCTGCAACTTGTGTAAATTCAATAGAGTTGGCTACAGTGTTGACAGTATGCTCAGGCAAAAAAAAGTAAGCCTATGTCAACCTCTGCTGTATTGTGATTATGTGCCCATACAGCACTGATGTACCATGACATTGAACAACAACTGTAAAAGAACAATTTCGTGTATTTAAGGAGTCTCTGTTATAGTGTATCATGCAACTACAGGCTACACGTTGTTTAGCTTAAGGCCCAGGCTACCGATGAATAAATTGCCACTGATTAACACAAAGAATAGCATTTCACCCCAGTGTGAAATACTTCTTTACATGGACTCTAGAAACTAGAAGCATCGTCTCTATGAGGTTTCTCAGCTCGACTGTTTGACAGTGGAAGTATTCTCCGCTGTCATTGGAATGAATCCCATGCCTGCCGATATTGGGGCCTTTTCCAGAAATGTCCAGAAAGGGAACATCACCCGAGCAGTAATGAATTTTCAGCTACAGATGTAGAGACCACAGGCAGTTGAATCGCACACAGTCCCGACGGGTCTAACTTTGAACAGCCCGACAGGCATGTTAGCCTATTATCACACACCACAAGCGCTCAAGACCCAGGCCCAAAGTGGATCAACTCAAATTTAGTATGCGGCCTCCATAAAATAAAAAATGGACTAAATCTCTTCTCCAGCGTTGTTGAAATCCGAGGTGGAATCCAGGACATGGGTACAAAACAGGAATGCACATTGGCAAGTGGCAACGCCGCTCGATTTAATAGCCGATTGTATGTCTGCAGTATAGAGATCCTTGAAAAAAACGTCTTTCATTCGAGCAGCTCACTTCTCTATCCCAAATCTAAACTAGAGTTTGAAAACAAGAATGATGGTTTATCCACCGTTCACGATCTGCCATTAACTCATCCGCATCGATACGTCAACAAAACGCGCCTGTGACTAAATGCAGTCTTTGTTTTTCATGGGCATCACTAAAAAGGCTGAAGTTGATATTAAACCTTTACCTACTGTAAATCAACGTTTCTCAATTCCTCTTTCTGGCCAACAAAAAGCTCAGAGGCTGCAAATGACTCCTGACATTTAAGAGGCCTTTAGTCATTTGGTGGGCTATTGAAACAGTAGATCAGGCCCCAGTATATTACTGTGACAACGTACTGCACTGGCCAAAACTAGAGGGAAAGAGAGAGTGAGACTGTCAGATGGGGAACTGATAGAAAAATTGATTGAGAGAATAGTTTGTGCTGAGTTGAGCACAAATCAGCAGAGAGAGAGAGAACTAGAGTCAAAGCCCTTGACTTCCCTCCAGATCTCAACTCTCTGTTCCAATCCACATGTGCTTCATCACTTCCCAACAAAGACGGAGAGAGCCCTGGGTGATCTGGAAAAGCTCTCCCATAATCATAATAGTCCATACTCTATTAACGTCACTTTCTTTACCTCTTTCTTTTCTTTTTACATTCTCTGGACTTCAGAGGGTCATAAAATCAGCCCTAAGAGAAACAAACAGCTTTGCCAGATCAGGTCTCCCAGTCTCTTGAAACGCTATTAGCTGATCCAGAGTGGTGTTGGCTGATTGCTCATCAGATCTGATGTCAACTGGAATACTCTTCACTGGCTAGCGCGGTGGCAGCGACGCACTCTGCCAGCGGCCACGGGAAACCTTGCCGATGATGGTTCATGGGATTGCCACTGGAATGCACCAGCGAAGTTCATGGTCGCTCCGCGTGCTAAGGTGAAAGGTGTCCGCGTACGACGTCACGGTCGCACTGCGTGTTAAGGTGAAAGGTGTCCGTGTACAACGTCATGGTCGCTCCGCGTGTTAAGGTGAAAGGTGTCCGCGTACGACGTCACGGTCGCACCGCGTGTTAAGGTGAAAGGTGTCCGCGTACGACGTCACGGTCACACTACGTGTTAAGGTGAAAGGTGTCCGTGTACAACGTCACGGTTGCTCCGCGTGTTAAGGTGAAAGGTGAAAGGTGTCCGTGTACAACGTCACGGTTGCTCCGCGTGTTAAGGTGAAAGGTGAAAGGTGTCCGTGTACAAAGTCACGGTCGCTCCGCGTGTTAAGGTGAAAGGTGTCCATGTACAACGTCACGGTTGCTCCGCGTGTTAAGGTGAAAGGTGAAAGGTGTCCGTGTACAACGTCACGGTTGCTCCGCGTGTCAAGGTGAAAGGTGAAAGGTGTCCGTGTACAAAGTCACGGTCGCTCCGCGTGTTAAGGTGAAAGGTGTCCATGTACAACGTCACACTCACTACTGCTGCAGCAGAATTCCAATTGTGGAGCCCTCAACAATTTCAAAAGTGTCAATACTTCATTCAAAGAGATCGCACATTTTCAGTCACCAACTGACTTCAATTCAGTGGCTCCATTTCTGTAGTCCTTTCCCCTGTCGTCATTTTGCAAAGCCTTACTGTACCGGGGAAGGGAAACAAGTGTTCACAGTGGTACCATGAAAGCACAGGAAATGATGACGGCATCGAATGACAAGGCGCAAAACAGGTTTTCTTTTCAAGGAGAGGGGAGCGGTCTTCCTATTCAGTATCATTGGCTAATTGCACTTCACCACTAATTACAGGCTCTGTGCCGCCTTCCCAAGGGGCACAACAACAGCCATTCTTTCGATATCAAGCTGGCACCATTTGTATCATAATCACCCACTGGCTTTGCAGTCAAAGCCTGAGAAAGATGAGATCATGGCTGATTTCTTCAGCTACAACCAGTCATTGTTTACAGTCAGGAGAAAGCTTTGAATATTGTTAAATGACATGGTTGCTAAGAGTTTCCACTAAGATCTTGTTAGGGACACCTGCTTGCCTACTGACACAGGTCTTTATGGTGTCAAGGGCTTTTGTGCAAAGCAGAGCTGCTTTTTTCCACCCCAGGCATTCATCTTAAGACCTTCTGTGCCTTTACAACCATTGTAAAAATGCAATGGTTAGCATTTTAACTTCTGTACTACTATTGTATTTAAGGCTGAAAGCAATGCTGGCAAATTATTTGATGTTGTAAATATTGTAAATGTAAAAATGTTACTGAATATGTTTATTTTATTTGCCCAGATTAACACACCCACACACCAGTGCAGATTAGAGAAGGGTTCAACCTGATCATCTTGTCCAGGCATCTTGTAGAGGTTCTTTTTCTGGTTGTCTAGGTTGTGCTGGTGATGGCTGTTCTGGGGCTCCATTATGGCTGTGGCATTCCAGGCCCCTTCACCCCTAGTAGATATAAGACAAAGAGATACAAGTAACTTAGTCTTTGTCAGTTCGTGTGTGTGTGTGTGTGTGTGTGTGTGTGTGTGCGTGCGTGTGTGCACGAGAGAGAAAGATGTAGCCAGTCCTTCTGAAAAAGAAATTCTGAATTGTTAGTTCTTCAAAATCCATTTGTCGGAGAGGAAGCAGGCAGTGAAGAAAAGCCAGCAAACGGCTTTACCACGATACCACTGACTCATCAGACACATGCAACCAGCATGCCGAGACGTCAGCCAGATACATCTTACAAACAATATGAGAAAGACGGATAGAATATACCACTCGGACTGACAGAATACACCGCTCGGACTGACAGAATACACCACTCGGACTCACAGAATCCGCCCCTCGGACTGACAGAATGCGCCACTCGGACTGACAGAATGCGCCACTCGGACTGACAGAATGCGCCACTCGGACTGACAGAATGCGCCACTCGGACTGACAGAATGTGCCACTCGGACTGACAGAATACGCCACTCGGACTGACAGAATACGCCACTCGGACTGACAGAATACGCCACTCGGACTGACAGAATACGCCACTCGGACTGACAGAATACGCCACTCGGACTGACAGAATACACCACTCGGAGTGACAGAATACACCACTCGGACTGACAGAAAACACCACTCAGACACATACCAAGCAGGCAGGTACTGTGTACCTGAGCAACAAAGTAAACTGTAAACACTGGCTGATGGATCAATGAATAATGGTCCTCTGATGGGCCTACAACTCCTTTTCTGCCAAGCACACACTTTTACTCCAGATTTACATGTCTGGGGAGGTGTGAAGGCCTAAGCGGAAAGTGCAGATTATACAAAACCAACGTCACACTCAGGCCTGCAAGTGCACACACACACACACACACACACCCATACATAGAGAGCACAGTCGACTCTGGAAAATCTAATGACACGACAGACTTAGGTTTCACACATGGGGCAACGATCCCAATAGCTGAGACAGGAGTGATGGGTGGGTGTCTGTTACGAAGGCCTACAGCAAACCGCACCGCAAGTCAGAGCTGAAAGCTTGTCCTCGACAGCGTTACAGCCTATCAGAGCAGACTTCTAGTGACGGAAGCAAACAACGTATTTCCAACCCACGGTTTCCACCTTCTTGTGGCAGTGCTGTTCAGATGAAAGAGCTTCAGATCAGAACACTATGTGCATAGTCATTAATAAACAACAGCATTCACGATGTCACCTATAAAGTACAGGAAATAATTTATATGACTTAACCTGCATTATTCAATCAGTGGTGATTAATGAAGGCCAACATTCAATGAGACAATAAAAACATGAACTAATGTCAATCTCTGATTTGGGATTTGTCGATGCAGCATCTGAATAGGCCTGCCATATGTTCAAATAGACACAGGAGCCTTTTGTCTACTGTTTAAAAGGTAATCTGGTAGTCCTTGTGTGCCAGAAGTTGCACAGAATTCTCACAGCCGTTAAGGTGCAGTTAACAAGGCTATGGTCTAGGCGAGGTTGATTCGGAATGTAGAAAATCACATGTTCTAAATACAGTGTAATTGAATCTAGTCAGTCACATGCCTTCTGACATATGCTGACATCAGGTGGCAAGACATTGAATTACATCATCTTCCAATGCCATCATCATCATGACAGTGATATACACCATCTATAACTGTCACCTAAAGAGGGTTTGTCTCTAAAAGTTCTAATCGTATCCCAGTGATGTGGATCGCTTGTAATCAGCTGAACTCGACAGTATTTACAAAGACATCCTTGTGAGAAATATCTGTAGTTACTGCACTAGTCAGAGCCATAACAGATTATGGGATATTCCTATTATGAATCACTGTTCTAACATGGGTCTTTCAGACATTTTAAATACTTTATTTGAATCCAGTCAAAGCGTGGAGTGCCTGAGCCCAAGGCCTTTTTCAGACTCTCATCGAGTTCCCTAGGAAGTTATGTTTTAAATTCTTTGTCACTGGAGGTTTAGAGTGGTTAGGGGTCGATGTTTTTGAAGAGTAACAGCTTTGTTCTGTGTGAGGCCCCTTTGAAAAATGTAAGAGGGGAAAGAAGTGAGTGAGTTTAAGAGAAAGACTATACACTACAGACAAGGATCAGTCATGCTTGCTCCTCAAAACCAATGTGCGTGCGTGTGTGTGTGTGTGTGTGTGTGTGTGTGTGTGTGTTTTCAAAGAGTACTACAGTGGCACTCAGGCAGACACACTAATCTTATCATTGAAATCTGGCCTGTGGGCTGCCACAATAAGCACAATTACCTTTTCATCCACACCCTCCAACTTCACCAAATGGAAACATTTTTATCTTGGCCTCAAGAAAGCAGCACTTGCGTTCCTCTGAATCATATTCAGTTCTTAGAAAAGGATTACTGAGGTAAAACGTGCGTGTAGATTTGTGTCAGTCTGTGTCGGTGTGCGCAGTGTGTTTCGCGAGCCTCCACACGTCTATTTCAGTCTGCGCAGTTTTTCACAGGTTCTACATCGTGTAAATGCCTGTCTGTATTTTCTGTCTTTTATTTATGTGCATCCGTGTATTTGTGGCTGTGTCAGTCGAGTTTTTCTGTGTTTTTTTGTGAGTACTCACTTTATGTAAAAGTAA
The DNA here is from genome assembly GCA_016801105.1 of Esox niger. NCBI lineage: Eukaryota > Metazoa > Chordata > Actinopteri > Esociformes > Esocidae > Esox > Esox niger. The sequence continues at coordinate 17,674 of JACXGJ010001232.1, forward strand.
TTGAAAAACAATTAATAGTCTCTTCACCAAGGTCTGGTGTGTGGGTGAATGTGTTAGCTTTTACCAAATTTGAATCAGTTACAGTTCTGGATTCAACAAATTGTAAGACTGCATTCTTGGACTGTGCTTTATATCTACATATTGATTTGCTATTCAAGGAATTTTCTAAGATATTGTGACACCAACAGTGTCTTAAAAATGCAGTTTCAAGACCAATCACCAACGCGGGTAGCTAATTCGTTTCCATAAAATCTGTTTGCAGCATCTCAAGGTTAAAAATGTTCAACCGTTAATTTATTTTACCTTTATCTTCTAAGGGGGAGTGAACACGTCATTAATCCAGTACGGAAAACACTTAGTCCGGCATATGTGTGAATGCATCAACTATAACAGTAGCATGAGCGGAGCTGGCCTAGAAGAGTGAATGTCGCTCGCTGGCTGGCTGGCTGTAGTTAAATAGCGTTGTGGTTGAGAAGCAGGCTAAAATATCCCGCGCTTGATTTATGTCACAGTTAAAACACATTATGCCTTGGGATCTGTTTACGACAGACAAAAACTTTGCTGGCTACAACCTTCAATAGCTACAGACAAAAACTTTGCTGGCTACAACCTTCAATAGCTACGTTATAGGAAGGCTAATATGAATCTGTTTGCTGTTTTATTACGACTATTACAGGTGGATTTTTTAATTATGTTTTAGGATTTCTTTAGGATAGACAAAAACTTTGCTGACCACAAAATTCTCGTCTTTTCACTTGACGAAAAAGTCAGTTATCGTCACCTATCTTGATAGTTTTGTATCAATGTCATTCAAGAATGGCTAATTGTTAAAACGGCCAGTGGCAAAACCCATACAGTTTATAGACGGCATCTTGTGGTGGAGGCAAACCTAATAAGAAACACATCCTCTCACGTGGGAGACCTGAGTTCGCCTCCGGGGAGAGCAACAATTACCAACTCTTTCCATTGTGGTCCGACTGAGCAAGGCTTGTGTGGTTTCTTGTACTTAACAAGCTATAGTTGTATTAGGTAATACCTCTTGGTTTTAGAAAATATGCATTGAATATAAAGTAATTTGTCTTGTCCCATTGGCAGATTATTTCAATTATCTCTAGCAAATATATCCTTGAATGCAGTTGCATTTTCTTATTTCTTAAAAATAAACTGCGGTGTAGATTAAATGTATCAATACGAGGAGTGAGTTGCTGCATGTTAAAGGCTAGACGATGTCCAGGGGGAACCTAAGGGACACAATAGGGTAATTAACACCAAAAACACATAATAGCATAATAGCCAGAACTTGGGCAATAGCACAAGGTCTGCTAACATTGCTAGCGTTTCTCGCATTCTCGAAAATGGACAGAAGAATGATCTGGGTATATTTCCACTGTGTAAGAATTTTCATTCAGTCGTTCAAATATTGCGAAAGTGCCACCAAATCTCCACCAAACTCCAGATTAAAGAGAAATGAAAAGTATTTGTGACAACAACGAGTTTGGGTGCAATCATTTAGGAATAGTATTCCATTGTTCAGCAATGATACATTATGATAACCTTCTCTAAGCTACAGTTCACCTCTCCACTCCACTCTGGTCACCAATGCCATGATTTCCCCTTCCTGCTTCCTTTCAGGCTGCAATGCTAGCACACCCTCACATCCTCTTAAACGAGCCATGGAATAAATACACAATGAATCTCATTTTGTTTTTTAAACACTTCAATTATACACCAATGAATGTACTGTATACACATGTTTTATATATATATATATATATATATATATATATATATATATATATATTTATATATATGATATACATATATACATACATATATATACTGTATATAGACACATACATACACACAAAGAGTCTACTAATTCAGTGGTTCGATTTCAGGTCTCAGAACCCAGAGCACTGCTGGTGTTCATTCTAACCTTTTAAACAGGGACTAATAAAGACCTGGAACATTTGGGGAACACAATTACCTACCAGGTAGAACAGAAAACCCACAGCATACAGTATGCCCAGGTATGGAGTTGAGAACCGCTCTCCAAATATATTCTGATTTAACTCGCCTGCGATTATACATTTCCTCTTCGTGGGCCTGGTTACTTTTATCAGGGCAGGAATGCACTGAACTCCCCAGGACCATGGTGTGCTGCCATGGCAGGCTTTAACTCAGTCGGGAAACTCATAAAGGTCTGGAAAGCCATTTACGTAATCGAGTCTAGGCCATCAGTGATTGAATCGTTTCCATAATAGTGTAGAAGAATGCTTAGGACGTGAGCAAATCCACCGGAGTGTGGAGTCTGCAGGCATGCCATGATCGTCATCAAGGCTATTATCAAGCATCATTATTAAGATTGCTATGAGGCCAGACGGTTTGGCAGGCCAACGATCAAAGGAATACTTCAGACTGCACAAGCCGATCAGGGACCCATCTGTCTTGGTCCCAGACTAGATGTACTTTTCTAGACCACTCAGACTGACATGATGAGGTTGTGTTCGTTAACAGAAGACAAACGGGTATCTGAAACTAACAGTGGGGGATTGTTTTTTGGGGTACTCGTGGGCGTATTTGGCGAACGTCTAACAACCAAACGTTTGGGATCTCATCTCGGACAACTTTAGCATTTTAGATACTTTGCATGTTGGTAAACTCATCCCCAAACCTGAACCCTGAACCATTGCCCAGCTAACCAATAAAAGCGGAACCTCACTAAAAACAATAGTAATTAGTGAAGAAGCATAAGGATTGAAAATTCATAACACATTTTACAAATTCCCATTCATAAAATATTATGTGATTTGTAACTTTTAGCATTGTGCCTTCCAGAATTATTGGCAACCTAGGAAAATACACTTCTCAAAAAAGTTAAGGGAACACTAAAATCACACATCGGGTCTCCTACGAAATATATTAAAGATCATCAGGTTTACTGTACATTGTGTAAGTCGTTGAGAACAAAATTACATAATTATGGTCAATGGGAAGCAAAATCACCAACCGATTGTTGACTGGATTCAAACACTGAAAATTGAAGTAGAAAATCTAAATCACAGGCTGTTCCAACTTTGAATTTCATCATGACAACTCGTGACTCAGTAGTGTGTATGACCCCCACATAGCTGTATGCACTCCCGACGACATCTGCTCCAGATGAGACGGCGGATGGTGTCCTGGGGATCTCCTCCCAGATCTGGATCAGGGCATCAGTGATCTCCTGGACAGTCTGTGGTGCTACTTGGCAGCATTGGATGCACCGATACATAACGTCCCAGAGATTCTCAATTGGATTCAGGTCTGGAGAATGTGAGAGACATTCAATGGCATCAATGCCTTCGTCATCCAGAAACTGCCTACATACACTGGCCACAGGAGGTGTCCTGCACCAGGAGGAACCCAGGGCCCACTGCACCAGTGTAAGCTCAGACGATGGGTCTGAGGACTTCATCCCAGTGCCTAACAGCCGTCAAGATGCCATTGGCTAGCACGTGGAGGTCTGTGTGACCTTCCAAGGATATACCCTTCCAGTCCATCACTGACCCACCGCGAAACCGGTCATGCTGGATGATGTTGCAGCCAGCATTACGTTCACCGCGGCGTCTCAAGACTCTTTAACATCTGTCACATGTGCTCAGTGAGAACCTGCTCTCATCTGTGAAAAGGAAAGGGCGCCAATGGCGGACCTGCCAACTCAGGTGTTCTCTGGCGAATGCCAATCAAGCTGCACAGTGTTGTGCTGTGAACACTGATCCCACTACAGGACGCCAGGCCCTCATGCCACCCACAGTTTGGTCAGAAACATGCACACCAGTATCCCGCTGGAGGTCATTTTGTAGGGCTCTGGCAGTGCTCCTTGAGGTCCTCCTCACACAAAGGAGCAGATACCAGGTCTGGCTGCTGTGTTGATGCCCTTCTACGGCCCTGTTTAGCCCTCATATAACAAACAGTCTCCTGGTATCTCTTCCATGCCCTTGAGATTGTCCTGGGAGATACAGCAAACCTTGCAAGGGTATGTACCATCCTGGAGAATGAATGGGCTGCAGGTACCCCTCATTTACATCAAAACAGCTGGCATTGATTCACAATTGCATATGCTTCCTAACTGGACAGATGTATATCCCTGATGCTTAATTGACATGGTGTTATATTGTGATGCTTGTGTTTCCAACATTTTCAGAGCAATGTAAGAAGAAAAAAGGATGTGAAAAAAATTTGTTTGACTGAACATATTTTGAGTTATTTTAACTTGGAATATAAAAGTGACAATTATTTTATTCAAAAACATGCATGCCACAATTATTGCCTCCTTTAGGAAATCCAATTAAGATGATTATTTTAAAGGTCATCTGAGTCTTTGGAAACCCTTAAGTGGTCATCTTGACATCCTATTTCACTGGGGTATAAATATGTGGTGACAGACTAAACTCGCTCTAAGTCTACCGTCAACATATGAAAGGCCAGAGAACACAAATGAAATGAGACAGAAGGTCGATGACTTTCACTAATCAGATTATGGCAAAAAAAGATGGCAACACGCATGTAAATACCCATCTCAATAATTAAGAAATGTAAAACAACTGAAGTTGAGTTGAAGCTGGCTGGAAGAGGAGGCATGTTAACTTGGATGAGGGAGGGTGCACAAAGAACTAAATGCTGGGAAGATAATTATGTACTAAATGCTAGGAAGCTAATTGTGTACTAAATGCTGGGAAGATAATTGTGTACTAAATGCTAGGAAGCTAACTGTGTACTAAATGCTGGGAAGCTAATTGTGTACTAAATGTTGGGAAGCAAATTGTGTACTAAATGCTGGGAAAATAATTGTGGCAACTTATTTTTCTTTGAGCAATTTCCACTCAGTTAAACCTTTAATTCATATGTTTTGTGCAACAAATTATTTGGTCATATTTGCCTAGGGTGCAAATAATTCTGGAGGGCACTGTATCTGATGAGAAGATTAATGGACATCCACAAACTGACACGCCAAATCAAATGGAACATTTGCACTGCGTTCACAGTGACGCTTGTTCGTGCAGTGGTGAAATTCAAGGGATGCTTGTGACGCCAAAGAAAAGTTGCATGGTGCAACGCTGCAAGCCGCCACTCACACAACACTCACTGCGGGGTTTCACCGCTGGCCTAAAAGTGTGCATGGCCTTTCAGACAGACGTCATCGACAGCCACACAGCCATAGCTGAGATGTGCAGGGGTTTCACACACACACGACTGTGGTTAATATCAGAACTTCTATGGTAACGATCAAGGAAATGAGAGACCAAGCGATGAAAGGGGAACTGAGTAAATGTGGCTCAACGTCTGAAAGTCCTTTGTTTCCGTAGGTTTCCCGGCTTAGTGTTAGTCATTGAAATTGCTATGGAGCGTTTTAATCTTCTTGTTTGATATTGACTGCAGTGTATTTCTGACAGACAGAGGATTTATTGCGGTGGACAGTGGTACTCTGTTAACCTATAAACCTTCAGTGAAACTATACCTGAACCTAACCTAAACCTAGCCTTTTGCCTGTACTCCCTCAGTGAAACTATACCTGAACCTAACCTAAAACCTAACCCTTTGCCTGTACTCCCTCAGTGACATTATATCTGAACCTGACCTAAACTTAACCCTCTACCTAAACACCTTAAGTTAAACTATACCTGAAGCTAACCTAAACCAAACCCTTTACCTGTACTCCCCCAGTTAAACTGTGAACCTCTGTCCTTCATTTATTTTGTCAGATACGCTTACATATATTCTTTATGAAATAATCATGATCAAATAAACTACCCATTCATCCAACCACCCACCCACCCACTCAACCTCCCATCTACCCAGAATATCGAGGGCATTACTCACTTAAGTCTCTCTGCTAGGTCATAGGGCTTGGCATTACCACCTATCGCGACACACACGTTAAACCTAGCAGGATGAACGACAAACTATCAAAAGTTAGGTTTGGGTTAGCTATTGTCTGAGTATACTGATCTCGTAGCATTGGCATCACCAATGCCACTCTTTACCACAGAATAAAAATAACTTTCAAAATAAATACTCACAAAGGATTCCCCTTCAGCCTTCGATCGTATTTCAATATAAATCATTAACCGCGGTGGCGCAAACCTCACGAGGCAACCTCAGATTAGAGAAATGATTATGTTCTTACTTGTGGCTCTAACCAAACTCTCCTTCCGTGCTCACTGTACACACCTATCAATTGACAGGTCCCTTCATCCACACATTATGAAGTGTAACCCAGTGACTGCCTCATCACACCACTAGCTTCACTTTCTTACTTTCAGACACATATGTGAGTATTATAGACATTATCACTGAGAGAACGTTTACTTCATGACATACACACATACTGCATGGACACACACATCACATACTGTACCGCATAGACAGTTAGGTCCGGAAATATTTGGACAGACACACGTTTTGTTATTTTGGCTGTCAACCCAAATATATTTTAGCTACACTTTAATGAATATGGGCTTAACGTGCCGTCTCTCAGCTTTAATTTGAGGGTATTCACATCCAAATTGGAGGAAGGATTAAGGAATGCCAGCTCTTTAATATGTAGCCCCATCTTTTTCAAGGGACCAAAAGCAATTGGACAATTGACTCAAAAGCTGTTTTGTTTACAGTTGTGGGCTATTTCTTCGTTACTTCTTCATCAACTAAGCAGGTAAAAGGTCTGGAGTTGATTCCAGGTGTGGCATTTGCATTTGGAAGCTGTTACTTTGAACCCACAACCTGCTGTTAAAGGAGCTCTCAATGCAAGTGAAACAGGTCATCCTTAGGCTGTAGAAATAAATAATGCACTGGGGATGTCTGCAACACAAAAAGGCCTGGAAGTCCGTCGATGTCAACAGCGGTGGATGATTGTTGGATCCTTTCCATGATAAAGAAATACTCCTTCACAACATCCAGCCAATTGAAGACTCTTCAGGAGGTCGGCATATTATAATTCAAGTCTACCATGAAGAGAAGACTTCATGAGTGCAAATACAGAGGGTTCACCACAAGGTGCAAACCATTCAAAAGATTAAAATTAGATTATGCCAAGAAATATTGAAAAGTCCGTCCAGTTTTGGAGCAGCATTCTTTAAACAGATGAAACTAAGATAAACCTGGGCCAGAAAGATGGGGGAAAAGTATGGAGAAGGCTTGGAACGACTCATGATCCAAAGCATACCATATCATCTGTAAAACATGGTGGAGGCAGTTTTTTGTTCAACCCCTTGGATTAAAGCTGAAAGTCTGCACTTCAATTGTCTCTCGGTTGTTTCATTTCAAATCCATTGTGGTTGCATAGAGAGACAAAATTATAAAATGTATGTCAGTGTCCAAATATTTCCGGACCTAACTCTAGACACATACTGCATAGACAAGCATACATAAAGTGAACACGTTTTTGGACAGTATGACAATTTATTTTATCTTTGGCTCAATATTACAGAAGTTTGGATTTTAAACAATACAAAAACGATGGGGTTGAAGTGCAGACAATCTGTTTTAATGTTTTTTTTAATAGCAGATTCACCATTTGGAAACAGCATGTTTTGAAAAAGTCTCCCCTCAATACAACTCAAACTAGGGCCTGAACTGAAACATGTATCATCAAGATGACAGCGGTAAATTGCAAAATGCACAAAGACTCTAAAATCAACAACTTTCATCAAAACATACAGCTTGTTATGTCATAAAAAGTTATTTCCATCAATCATGGGCCCAATAAATGCTACATCTACCAATATACCCTAGCATTGTTTCAATTTACTGGCTATTTGTTTATACTGTAATTATAGAATGTGCCAAAAAAAGGCATACAAACTTGCTATCACCACATGGGCTGGATTATTTTTCCCTTTTATGATTTACCAAAGATGTGGTTATGAATATCACTAAAAAAACATTTTATTTGACCTTTTTACATGTTTGTCCTTTTCAAATTCAGTTAGGCTGTATGTGGAGAATAGAAATAAAATAAACTAAGTTGACAAACACCTGAAAAGGCTCAATACAAGGCCCTTTTGTCCTCTCTCATGGATTGAAAACATGATCAATGATTGTAGCACAAATTTAATCTGAAACATTATCTCTTTGTATTCCCATTTGAGCTGCGCCACCACCATCTTTCTCTAAGCCCTTGGCCCACATAGACATTCCCACCATGAAAATACCCTCCAGTTACAGGTGACAGTCTATACTTTAACTCCATAGGTGGATCTAATCCAATCAGGTGCTGGAAAAACATGTCAATTATATTATATTTATTTTCACAATTGTACGTTCTAACATAACCTTAACTTATTACGCTAACTTTTACTTGAAAATGGTTTCCTAAATTCAAAACAGTGGCCCAAAAAAAGTTTGTTTTACTAGTTGTACCACAGTTAGAGGACATTTGGTTTCTGTTTATATAGCGAAACCCAAACACACACGCACGCCTTAATAAGAAAGACATTCTTACCCATTTCCCTTGGTAACGAGAGGCTGGTTCATTAGAACAGTTTAACCTAAGTTGTCCGTCACTGATTATGATGTACCAAGGGTGCTGAGTTAAAAGACAGATGCTGCGCCAGGTTATTAATTAATGGGAATTGATTGAATCCGTTAAAACCCTAACTTTGTTCCAAATGGTACCCTATTCTCTACATAGTTGACCACCGTCGACCAGACAGTACCGTGCTACACAGGGAACAGGGCGCAGTTTGCTGCCGGAGGATCAAAGGTTACGTACCAGCTGAGCTGGAAGGAAGTCTTTCCACAGACAATATTTTACAGGCAGCGGCTCCCAGTTCACACGCCCACCCTCTGGCTGTCCACTACCTGGGTTACATCTCCGAGCAGACGTGCGAAAGACCGTCCGGAACAGACCCCAATAAGACAGCTCCATGAAGTAGCAGATAATGGGGCTGTAAATCCACTCACGCCGAGTTTGTTTTCGGGACAGTGTGAAAAGGGAATGTCACCGGGGTACTTTGGTGCACATTTAGTACCGCAGCTGTTTTGTGTCCTTCTCAGAGCACTGAGACCCGTACTCACGCAGCGCCCCCAAAAACATTTGGACATTTGGTCCGTTTTGATCTTAAAAGAACAGACGCCCCAATCTTTTTTGAAGCTAAACAAAAAATGTTCAGGACATTTTGTCAGTTGCCCTAATGGCATCGGTGCAAAATCAACTAGGTCTTCCACAGGAATAAGACCCAGGTTTTGCAGACGGGGGCACAGGAGCTTTATGTAAAGGTGAGGATGTGTTTCCCGAAACAAAAGAGTTTGTCACGCTCCAAAGTGAAATCTATCCATCATAGTTTAAGAAATCTCTGTCACCTTTTCTCTGAGCTTTACAGACAAGGGGGGAATGCGCTGTAAGTTGAGGGACACTTATCTTGGTTTGTGAGGCTGTAAGTAACACAGCTCGTCTTGTAGGAACATGCTAGTATTCTTTTTGATCTCCAGACCAACCAAGAATGATGATGTAGTGAGTCATGGCCTTGACCTATTTTCAGGTCTTATCTGATACAGTTTCTACTTTTAGTTCTAACATGGCTTTCTTTTCTTTTTTTGTTTCTGCGATTTAGAAGTTTCTTTGCCAAGTGGAGCAAGCCTAATCCCTCATCCCTCAACACCACTGATACACCCTGCAAAACGCACAAACCTGGGCAGTACTGTATCAACATGTACGCACAGACTCACACACATATACACATATACATTTGAACTACTTCACGCATATATACACACAACTGAAAACACATACATGCACAAATTGCCGTTCCAAGACACAAACACGGCACAATGATACACACACACACACACACACACACACACATTAAAAACTCACTCCTGCGCTCTCTAAGGACTCACACAGCCCCCATTTACCAGGAAACATTTCCACATGGATCTTGTTAAAGTCTGCCTCAGTCGGATGAATGCCAGATATTCCTCTGGCAGATAGTGGATCCAAATGCAAAGACAGGCAAGCTGAGAGAGGAGGAGACAGAAGACAGGAACTTTCTCTCTTTTCCTCTCTTGACTTTCTCCCTCCCCTCTCTCTCTCTCCCTCTCCCTCTCTCTCTCTCTCCCTCTCCCTCTCCCTCCCTCCCTCCCTCCCTCCCTCCCTCCCTCCCTGGTTCTACCTCTCTGCCTTTCGAAATTAACTTGAGTCACGTTCTGGGCTGACTAGCACATGATCCAGCTGTGTCCTGCACCCGAGGCCTTTGACAAGGAGACGGAGAACCAGTTTCGATCGTTCTCTTTCCTGCATACCCTACATTGCAGCCTGTTGGACCTGGGCAACTAGCCCACTGTAAGAACCCTACGGCAGCAGTCAGAGTTACGGGACAGGCTCAGCAAAATGCTTCTGACTGAACTCACAGAGCTACTGCACATGGCTGCCATTCAACTGTCATTTTAATCAATTGGGATTGTTATTACTGTTATCACATTTGGTTTTATTGTTTCAGGTGCTGTTGATGAAAACGGTACTGTTGACTGGGGCAAGAATCTCAAGGTTTTTTATTTTTATTATTAGATATTATTATTATTATTATTATTATTGTTATTGTTAATATAATTATTATATATAATTATTATTATCAGGTCAGGGGTTTTCCCACATCTCTGTCAGTCTCTATCTGGAAGAAGAAGGACTCTCTTCACTTTTCAGTTTCTTTTCTCTTTTTTCTTGAAGGGTGGCCTTGGCTGCACTCACGACATGGCGGAGCCTCCTGTGATTACTCACTGTGAAGGAATCAGAGAGGATTTCCAGATGATATTTTAGCGTGCACACGCGCTCTCAGGCCACGTTCGCATCCGGCACCCAATTCCATTCTGCCACACGTCTTTTTTTAGCAACGGACGCAAACGTGTGCTGCGATGCCACTCAATCTGCCCGTTGAAATGAACAACATTCTGTTGCATGCGCACCACCCACGACGCATGACCTGTAACCACGGCAATGACTCACACAGAGAGCGGATTGGACAATCACTTGTTTCCCATTACACCAACACGGTGTGAGAGGGAGGGTGACTGGCTTGACAAAACCAACAAGTCAATTCCTGCTGTAAAAAGGGCCAAGGGGTGTGGCTGTGAAAGGGGCCAGAGTGAGCGTTTCTTTGCAAAACAACAGGTTTACTTTAAGTGGCCGACTGAATTACATCTCTGTAAAGAGATGACAGATGAAGGCCAGCCCTCCCCTACAGTAGGAAAAAGAGAAAGTTGGATGAGAGACAAAGAGCGAGAGTTTTTGAGAAAGGGAGAGAAGGAGAGAGATGACAGCGGTCAGCCGACTCATTCCAGACTTCCTCTCTCCCTCTCCCACTGTCTCGATTATGTTTGCACTATCACACATGTACACAGGTCCAGGGCAGAGTTTCCTCTGGATTAAATGGGGGTTTTAGTACTGGGTTGGGTTTGGCATCGCAACAGGTGTGGCCCTTACATTCGGTTAATGCTCTGATACAGGACATTTTAGAGACCTGTATCTTGACAGTGGTGAGAAAAGTCCTGTTTAAATTACATGTCTTGCATTGATAGACATGTTGCAATTGAGCGGACGGAATCGTTTGCCGTTTTGAAGGAAATTTCTGAAATGTCGAATATTTTAATAAATGGAATTTTGACATTTTATAAGGCATTCACCCAGATCATCAGAATGCGCAGTAAAATGAGACCGACCAAGAGAGTGTTACAAAATGTATGTTTTATTTGCTCATTATACATGTACGGTATTGATTAGTTTATTTTCTGCAATATTGTTAGGAAATATATTTGTAATTGACAGTTTTGACGAAATAATAATGTTATTGTGTTGTGACTGTTAGTTTAAACTGTATCTACAGATCCTTGGCTTACTATTGCAATATCAATTATACTATGTCAATACAGACTGCCATTTCTGTGGCCATCTAAGTGAAAAGCCTACAAACTGCGCCATGAAAATGGAAATACACTGACTGCAGAGAATGTATAATAAACATCTTTTGAAATCACATATATACTATATAAAATACAGTTAGTCCCTATTTTAGTTTATATTCAGCTGATTCCCTAAAGAAATGGCCCATATTTTCATTCACCAACTTGCAAGTACTATCTAGCTAGTCAATAGTCTGCCACAATAATCTATTGAATGAGCATATTTATAAAATGTAAATTAATATTAATGAGTTCGAAGACACTTCCAGTTTACAACTAGTGCATTTTTCTTAAGATTCCCAGTGGAAACAACCACATACCATTGTTACAGTCAGTAAAACATTTTAATCAAAATCAATGCTAATGTAACTCAGACAGTTAGCATTTTAAAACCACATTTCTGACCATTCCACGCAGCAAAACGTTAAGCTGAGAGAAAATTTCCGAGCCGAACCTCTGTAATACTGTGCAGAGATGGTAGACTAATATCAGGAAAGGATCATGGTGTCATGGCCAGGGTGGAGCCATTGGTCCAAGCTGCTGCCATGATGCCCCTTCCGTTCCTGTGGCATCGGTTCAAATCCAACCTGCTGCTCTCTACAAAACCCTCCTCTATCTTTCTCCCCCCCATCTAAACCCAATAAACAGTGGTACTGTGGTTCGGATTCTTGTCATTCAGAATATGGTTAAGTCATATCTTAATTTTTACTACGCCAAATACAAAACCTGCAAATATCTTCATTCCAACACAGTGTCTACACTGTCCAATAAACGAACGACCCTTTCACAAAGTGGGCTCAGATCTGCTCGACAAGCATAATCCTCGCTCTCACTGTAAATGTGGCCTGCTACCCACTGTCTTTCCTGGACACACACTGCCATGACAGTACCACAATAAGGCCGCTATTGTACAGTACTCCCAAGACTAGTGGTTGGCTGGGCGGACAGACAAAGACAGACAAACAGACACACAGAAACAAAGAACGACAGACGGACAGACCGGAACCCTGAGATCCGCAACACCCACATGTACTGACTGACACACGACCCAGGCGCAAAAACACACATTTAAACCAGCAAGCCTAGTCAGACACACAGATCCATAACAGTAGACACCCACAGTGACGGCTGGGTGGGGGGGGTGTAAAATGACGGACAGGCCCAACATCTAATAGATGGGGGGGGTTCCACTTTAAACGTCCCCCATAAACCAAGTTCGGACCCCCCTGCCCTTGTACCACAATTCCACCTCCGATTAAGGCCATTATGAGCACAGGCCCAGTATGGGCTGCCAATGATCCCAGCCCTGACCTAGATCTTTGGACTTCCTCACTCTATCCTGGACTGCCGGGACAATGGATCCCCAGTGGTACCTGAGCTACATAAATGACTTCCAGTCTGCTTGGCTTTGCCCCAGGACTGGGTCAACGGCACTGAAGGGGGGGTGGCCTGTCAGACTTAGCTTCAGGGATGACATTTGTGACCGTTAGTCAGTTTAACAGCGTTCAACTCAAGGGGGGTTATTTATTTCTTGTTTTTCTTGTTTTCTTGCGGAGCAAACGTCTGGCAAGCCTATTCTGTTGCTTTTTTCCCCCCAACTCAGCACTACACGACAGAAGAGCGGGAAATTTGACTACATGAATATTTACAAGACAGATGTTATTAAACGGTTTGGTTGGTGTTGCAAAAATTTGCATTCCAGTTCATTGGAAGAAAAGATTAGTCACAAATCCAAAAGGGACCAGTTCTTGTGAAAGGAAGAGAGCGCACATCATTCCCATTACAATAGTAGCATGGGCGTGCCGAAACCTGAACACCCACAGCGGTGTTTCACATTTGGCTCATATTCTCGCTCTCTCACCCTTTTTCATTCCGTCACCCTCTGTTTCTCGCACTCTCACCCACCCATTCTCTCTTTCTCTCTCACTCCATGTCTCTGAACCTCGTTCTCTGCATTCCTAGATGTCTAAAGGCCAGTCATTTTAACAGACTTATTGGGTCTCTGAAACCAATGGCAACTGGCAGTGACCTGTAACCTCAACCGCACCCCCAATCCAACCGTTGATCAATTTCAAATGTTGAGCTGGTCTGTGACCCAACACTGGACACATCAAGACAGATACACATTTAGTGGGGTGTCACTATGGTCTCACCTACCCACAGTGGTGGCCGTAATGTATCTCCTTGCTGCTCAATAGAGACGTGGGCATTGGCTCAGTAGGCTATTGTTCTCTTGTTGCAGTTCTGTACTTTGCAACCCAAACACAGGATCTTTCATAGGTTCCACTTGAATGCACACGGGCTGGGGCGTGTATCTTGAGATGTTTGACAATGACTGCTACAGGCCTGTTTCAGTCCAGCCCAGCCTGTCAAAAGTATTTTCAGCAGGTCTACAAACAGCTAACCCACCTTCAGTCTAAAGTTAATCCATAATTGTTTTCTTGTTCCCCAAAGAGGCATCCTGTCACAAAGGCTGCCATGTATACCATTCCAAATATGACCACACTGCCAAGCCACGTGGCAACGTTGTCTGTGGGCTAGCCGCTCAAAGCCCCTCAATAAATGTACTGTAATTTAGCCCACTGCCATTAGCTTTGTCACCAGCCCAACACCCTTCAACACCCATCACTGTGACCTTTACAATCTAGTTAACTTGTCCTCGCTAAATTCACAATGTTCATTTGACTCACTTGTACCAACTTATTTACTTAAGTCTGACTTACATCCAACTATTTCACCTAGCTCATTTTGGTAAATGCCTCCTCTATCATAGCTTAGTCCATTGATCTGCTCTCTGGCGGATCTCTCACTCTGGTCACTCCTAAAGCATATACTTCCATCATCCGTCAATAACTTCAGACAGCATTCGCCAACAGACCCATAGGTTTTTTTAAGCTTATATGTACATTGGTAGAGTTATTTGTAGTCAGTTATCTATATGCCCATGCAGACAGAGTTTTGTATGTACTGTTTATTTTTATACAGTGTTTCTGCTGTTCTGCATGTTGTCTTGTTATCTTATTAGTTTGACCAGGTTATCACTGAGAATTGATAATTTCCCTTCTATTATCTCTGAATCTCAGGCATGAAATTATGCACAGTGCATCTTCCCTGGAAATGTTATTAGTCGCTCCAGGTGGCGCACAATCTTCAACTCTCCTGAATCCAATTCGAGTTCTTGCAATAAGACGGGGCCGTAGATACACTTGGATGTGATAGAATTGTGCGGAGGGGTACAGATCCAAATGAGAAACACGCCATCAAAGAAAATAACCATGACAAAGACAGCAGGGGGGACTCTGAGAGGTGATTTCCAGACAGGGTGCGCATCTCCTCTCCTTTCATCTCTCCTCGAGCGTTTGAAAGGGTGCGAGCAGGTTCCTCTACGCACAGCGTGCCAGCGACAACGCTAATATGTGACAGTGTCAGCTCGAGCCCAGTGCTGCCGTTTCCCCTTCTCACATCAGTGGTAAAATAAAAAAAACTGTTAGCAGTGAATCGCGCACCCAGAGCGTCCCAGGAATGCCTGGAAACCCTCTGAAGGGGGGAGAACAGACCGAGAATTGTCATGGCTTACAATTGAGGACGCCCAGCCCTCCAGTGTGGAGGAAGGAAAATCGACTTATAATGCATGTTTTTCTGGCAAAACGGCGGTCTTGTCTTGCCTTGTCTTGCGTCGTCAATAGCAAGCTTGGTGGAATTCTTCGGGCACTTAGTCCGAGATTTATGAAGTAGTTCAAGTTTTGTGTTAGCAGATTTTCCTAGCCACTGTGTTTTTTGTTGTTGGAGTTTCTAAGCTGGGGTGTCTGTACAAGCACTTCGGGGCAACCTGCTGATGTTAAAAGGGCCTTAAAATACTTTCGACTGATTGACAGATGGAGTTGTGCGTGACTGTGAAGGAGGGCTCACGAGCATGGTAGCACATAATGATCTGCATCAAAGCAGCGCTACCATCTGAGGCATCCACAGCTATATCTAAACACATACCAATACATCGGTTTTCATCCAATCCTTCCCACACTCATCCATTATACGGGACGATGAGCCGTCAACATCAGTGAGTTCATGTTAACACGTGTTCAGTATTCCCTCTCTCAGATTGTTATGATCTTCCACACTTAGGGACGTTTACGATATTGGCAAAGGCACTTGAAGACATGGAAATTCCTCGGCGTTTGCTGTGATCGGATACCTCATACATTACACTTTTGATCTGGTTTGAACCTAGGTCATTCGTGTGACTGCAGTGGTTCTCCCAGCAAGATCCTCTGCATTGGTTGAGATAGTTAATGCAGAACTTTAAGTTTCAGTGAACAGTTGCTCATCAAGTGAGTGTGGCCCACTAAACCACTAAGTGATACATGGTACAAAAGTGGTCTTCTGGTCTCCCAAGAGGCGCAGCGTTTTTAGTCACCGCCTTGCACTACAGCTACGTTACTGTGGCCTATTCAAAGCATACCAGGAGTGCCAGGGGTTCTCGCAAAGGGTGTTGCAAATTGTCTCAGCAACTTCAAGGGTATATGGTAAGCACACTGGACAGGGCTGCCTTGTGCCATTGCCATCTAGCGGCTCCTTGTGGTAGGCTGAGCTTGTGAAAGCTCAACTGTGGCTGTTGGCCTGAACATGCACTCTCCTCCAAGCACATATGTTCAGGAATATACTTCCTGGTTGAGTGAGCAGTTAAATGAGAAGTCGAGCAGCTTGACAAAATGTGCGACAGAGGACATGTCAACATTCGATTTGACATGTCCTTGAGATTTTTTAAATAAGAAAATAACAGTGAATTGCGGCAAGCTTTATATGTTACCACAGCAACCTATGTTATACAAGATGGTAACGGTTGTTTCTGGACAAACAACCCAGACAAATATATAGCATTAGTCAGTAATAAGGGCATATATTGGTCTCTCAGTGTATTTCAGTCCATGGTCAGTCTTAGGTTCCCTTGTGGTGTGTCTGTGTGTGTGTGTATGAGTCATATTCTTTCAATAACACAAACCACAGATGCGATCTAATACGTGGCTCTACCACCACCAATAAACCTCCTGTCCAGGGCTCGGGCGCTTCGTCGCCACTGAACTGGCCTGTTTATTCAGACAGACGAGTCCCCCTATTGATCCACTTGACTGAGACCATGTTTGTTTTGCCCACCGTTGTACAGTTGCCAAGACTGCTGTGTTGGAATTTCAGATCTGACTACAGGCCCCAGTTATGTCAATCACACACACACACACACACACACACACAGTCACTGCCCAGTCTACAGTTAATTCAAGTATCTGCGAGTGACGATGGGGTTCCTTCGTACCACATTGATTGACAGGGGCTTCCAGAAATGGTCTGTTCCATTTTGAGAGTGCCGTCCCACACCTACCCTGGCTGTGCCCGGGGCCGAAGCGGGACACATTTTGGCGTACAGGTTGGTGGATAGGAAGGCCGGGTGCTAGGAAGGTGGGAAATATCCAGTTACCAAAGAGGTGCAGGACAGCAATGGGTTAAATTATGGGGAGAGATGGGCTAAAAATACAAATGGGAGTCTATATTGGGCTTCTGGGTCGCTCCTTTTGCATCTATGCAGCGTTCTGTGTGACAGCTGCGTTGCATCAGATTGGATAACAGAGAAAACAGCATGTAAAAGCAATCACTCCACTGTCTGGTTTCCACAAAAGAGAACCTAAAGAAAGACTCTGTTCTTACACAAGCACAAGAGTAGTTTTAGGCAGTTCGGACATCAGTTCAACCTATGAGCAATGTCAAAACATTTTTGGAGCAGCCATTTTGGTTCTCTCGATCAACACTAGATCAGTGCAAAACAAGGAGAGGCCTCTTATCCCAGTGAACTTCGATAACCTTCTATCCTTTGCAACAGCAGGACTCCTTTGCAAACATGTCATCCCAATAAAGCCGGTACAGTCAAAACGTAGTACAGTCAAAACATCCTAAACTTAGTACAGTCAAAACCTAGTACAATCAAACTGGCACCAAAGAAAACATAGCGAAATATGGCCAACACCGAAGGCCAAATGGTGAGAGGGGGATGTTAGCTTTTCACAAACTGGTGTCGACAGGCCCCACAGACCCTCAATGTACCCCTCACCGCTGGCCACGGCCTGCAGTGCGGCAGACACGTGACTTATTTTAGCCGCTGCATGAGTGAAAGATCAACGCAAGAGCTCCGTGATATGCGTCACACTTCGTCTTCACCGTAAACAACTGGATCTTTCTCATTGAAACCTGGGTTAACATCTGGCTGTCATTTTCTGCGTGTTCGAAGAAAGTGTACTACAATCTGTTACTGCACGCGTTACCACTGGTTCACTTTACAGTCTGCACAGGGCTGCTGACCCAATGGATGGATGCACCTTCCACCTAAATGAAACAAGGCTTAACCAGCAGTGCTTTGTTTTCCATGTGGATTGAAAAATGAACCATATTTTGTGTTAATTCCATCCTAATATGTTGCCTGCCACTGGAAGCACCAATACACCAACAGAAAGGTTATCTGAGTATGGGTTGATGTATTCATCACATGAAGGCGATTGTAGCTTTTGACAGAATTCTGACTACTTCACCACTGGTCCTGTTGGTCAAAATGACATTGTTTCCTGTTGTGACAGATAAATGAATAAGCATTACCTTTGAATTTTTTCACTAAATATCCCAAAATGTAAACTGCTGTATGTGTACCGAACCATTTATATTGATTCTGGTACAACAAGATACGCTGCAGTTCCCAAAACCTGAAATCAAACAGCTGTAGCCTAATTACCGTGAACTAGATAAACTTGCCACCGACACTGAGTACAGGCCTATCGACCCCCTATACTGTATTATACGGTAAGTACCGTATTTTATTTAAAGCCTTCCATAACAATTGTACTTTTTTCATTACCCTACATAGAATAAGTCTAAGCTGTCAGAATAGCTTAACCACAAAGCTATAAAAAGGGAATTTTAGCGCGAGTTGATAACATGATAACATCGTTTCCAAATACGTAGCCTACTATGGTAGTTTTGGTGTGGTTAAGTGTTGCAACATAGAATGCTTGTTAAATTTGACCGAAGTTGTTTTCGTCCAATTTGCCAGTCGTTCGGGCAGCTAGACTGATATTCTTTGCCTACGGGATTCTCCACCGAACGATGCCAGCCAAAATATAACTTTCTCACTTTCCTGTCTGTTCTCCAAAACGCATCGGATACTGTGAGAGGTTTACACTCCCTGAACGAACCAAAATATGAAGCTGAAATGACAACGGAGTCCGGCGCTACATAGTAACTTTTGTCAAGTCATGTGCTGAAATATTTGCAAATGTGCAACTATATTGTCTACAATGACAACGGTTCTAGAAAGTTATTAAACATTTGAGTACATTACCTGGTCTTGCAGAGTAAATTTTGTTCACGCAGACGTTTTGGAATAAGGAAGGTGTAAACAGAGTTACATTAATACGTTTTGTGCAACTCCCCCTTCAACAGCTCTCACGTTCTCTCCTCTCTCTCTCTCGCTCTCGGCTTTTACTGTTGCATGCCACGCAGGCCACTAAAATGGATTTACTACACTCCTGTCTTAGCCTAGAAACTGTAAAAGTTTCAAGCTGAAGAGGAAAATTACAGTCAATTCAAGAGTTGAGAACGCGAATCAACGTGACATGACTGTATTTTTTTTTAAATTGGGTCAAACGTCAAATAGCATTGAAACCTCCTCCAAATGCTGATGGGTAGAGAAATATGAGTAATAGTTGCCACTATTACACATCTATTGCCAACCACTGTGTTTTATAAACTAACAACATGGCATATGCAGTGGATAACAAATGTCAGCACATTTCAGGCCCTTTTTCACCTTTTATAATAATAATAATATTAATGTAACCAAAAATATGCAAGTGAAAAAAATAATATTAATGGAAAACAATAATCCAACAAATAAAACGGTTTAAGTTGCGTTGGTGGCAACAGTAAAGATGGGCATGTATAGTGCATTTGGAAAGTATTCAGATCCTTTCACTTTTTACAACTTTTGTTAGGTTACAGCCTAATTCTGAAATAGATTACAATTAATTTTCTTCAACAATCTACATACATTACACTATATTGATAAAAAGAAATCTGATGGCAAAGTTATTTAAAAAAAACTTAAAAGCCATGTTTACATTAGCATACAGGCCATTTGGTATGACACTCAAAATTGAGCTCAGATGCATCCTGCTATATTGGAAATCCTTCAGATGTTTCTACAACTTGACTGGAGTCAATATGTGGTAAATTCAAATGATTGGACACAAAATAATTTTCCACAAAGCACTGAGACAGGATTGTGTCTAGATAAATTAAGGGAATTTACTACTATAAACATTTCTGCAGCATTGAAGGTCCCCCAGAACACAGTGGACATGCTTGAATGGCTTTGAGTCTAGTCTATGAATGTCCTAGAGTGGACCATCCAGGGACCAATTTTCAACCTGATCAAACATCTCTGGAGATACCTGAAAATGGCTGTGCAGTGATGTTCCCCATTCAACCTGATAAAGCTTGAGAGGATCTGCCGAGAAGAATGGGAAAAACTCCCCAAATACAGGTTTGCCAAGCTTGTAGCATCATACTCAAGAAGACTCAAGGCTGTAATCCCTGCCAGAGGTTCTTCAACAAAGTACTGAGTAAAGGAGACTGAATATTTAAGTAGATTCTTTATAAACTTGCAAAAAGTCCAAAGAACTGTTATTTTGATTGGTTATTATAGATTACAGATTAGGAAAGGGATATAACATAATTTTCAAGACATTACATGTATGATGCAACATTATGAAGACAATCATTGGCTGATCAGGGAAGATACCAAGAGGTGAAACAGATTGGGCCAGTGAATTAAAGGTAAATGTTTCTAATCACATTTTTTACATACTTCACTGGTAAAATAATGGGGTGGAAATAACTGAAAGGAGTAGCAGGAATTTCTAGCAGCAACTGGGCTCTCTCTGCACATTACAAACACTGCAATTCTTCTTCTCAAGTCTAAGTTAAAAACTGGCAAGACAGAAGACAATTCTCCCTGAAAAATGACAGCCTGTATGCATTTTGCAAGAAGACATATTCTCCCCAAAACACATAAAAAAATGTTTTATGGTTTGATGACATTTGACCTTAATTCCAAAAGATGTGTTTAGTGCAAAGCCAACATGAATGGTCACTCAATGTATACTTTCTGTTAAGCATGGTGGCGGCAGCACCGGGCTATGGTGCTGCTTCTCTTTGGTAGGTGTCCTGGTCAGAATAGAGGGTACACTGAATAGCTCTAAATGTCAAGATAGTTTGGCGCAAACACTGCTGCCCTCTGCCAGAACGCAAGTAGTTAGATACAAAATATATCTTTCAACAAGACAAACATCAAGCGCACAGCTCAATCAGCCTTAGATCTCGCAAACCATTTCATGTCATTTACATTTTACAAATCTGCTGGTTGAGGAATTGTATAAACATTTCTAAATCTTTCAAATGCAATACTTAATCATTACTGTTGTTTTAATCTATCAGTAATTTAAGTTATATTAATCCATATATTATGGGTTTAAGACATGTATTGTGACTTGTTGTACACACTGGCAACTACATTCACTTTTTACAATTAAAAGAATTTTCAGACTCATCTGGTGAGATTCTAGAAAAAAACTCTGCTACTTTATAATCTGCCCTGACAATTTACTACTGATTTCCTGTTTGTGTATGTGACACTAATCTTTGGGCTGCTGCTTATGTGTTTACCAATCTCTGAGCCCCCTACCTCACCAATCTCCTGTTCAGCCTCTCGGCCTGTACTGGCCACCTTTAACTATACCAAGAAACATGTAACCACATCGTCTCACTAACATGTAACTACATGGTCTCACTGACACTTGACTACATAGTCTCACTAATATGTAACTTCATTGTCTCACTGACATGTAATTAAATGGTCTCACTAACAAGTAACTTAATTGTCTCACTGACACTTAACTACATGGTCTCACTGACACTTAACTACATGGTCTCACTGACACTTAACTACATGGTCTCACTGACAATTAACTACATGGTCTCACTGATATTTAACGACATGGTCTCACAGACACATAACAATGTTGTTTTACTGACATGTAATTTAATCGATTCACTGAAATACCAGGGTTGACATCATGAACAGTAAAATAATGATTACATTCTCAGAACAAAGAGTTAGGGTAGGGATGTAGAGTTTGATCTTTGTCTGAAAATAAGGAGTGGCAGTTCTCCCTGCTGCTCCATAGGAAAGCATCATTGTTTCATAGTGGATGTGAACTTCAGTTTCGTAACACTGCTTAATCAACTGTTGTGCAATACCTTGCCGACGAATGCGAGCAGTACCGGAAATGATTTAAAACACTATTTGGGTTTTTCGATTTCTGTTTAGTGCAGAAATATACACAGTACGTTTCAGTCACGCTTCCTCTTGCTAAAGCTTCTCAACACAATTATGGTGTTTCAAATCATGTCTAGAGCGTAATTAGATCATGTATAACATATTCTACTGTATAATATGTATGTATGCATCTGATCTCAACATATTTTGGAAGGCATTGTCATGTTTTTATAGAAAAGGAGAGGCTACGTTGGGTTTGAATTTATTCAGGGAATCCTCTTGCAATTTAGCTTTTGCTTCATCGGTGTGAAGGCTTCATCTGATGAATTTTATTAATGCTTGACTAGGCAAACTCTGGACCTTACCATCCATAGAGGGCACTAAGCTTTGGAAAGTATTCACTGATATGTCTACTTCGTTCTGACTGCTCCTTGCTTTTTGCCAAACAAGTCTGGGACTGACACACTATCATAAATTAACTATCTTTCCTTGTTCATCTTGTTCAACCCAGGGCTATGCATGTTGTGGGACCAATTTCATCCCCTTAAAAATGATTTAGGACAAGCAGACACACATAACTTGTTTGGCAGAGTATTGAATAACACTGTCTTCAAATCCTGTCAACTAATGGTTTTACTGAACAATTAATTGAAATCTTCAGGCATAAACCTGCCTTAAGCATGATATTAACAGGTGTTGTAAGCAGTCATGATATCCAGTGTAAGGTAAAACCCACAGACATCACCTGACCCCATTTCGGAAATTGTGTCTCTGTGAGAAAAACAATTTCCTTGAACCCAGTTGCCCTAAGGACTGATGACCTCTGGTGTTGGTTTGTGACAAAAATGGAAAAGGAAAGAAATTACACTATAGTTTATGCAAATTGCCAAATCTATCCAATTCCCCCGGTGACACAGATTTGAAGCTTTCACATAAATCATGACGGATCAAATCTAATATATCACTGTAATGAAGTGCCATTAGTCTAGTAAGCCTACAGTGTTAAGTGTCTTGTCAACAAGTAGGCTTCTCTAGACTCATTTTGCTCTCTCTCCCTCTTTCCCTCCTCGTCTTTCTGTTTCCTTTTGCCATTCTCACTCTCTGTACTTTCTCAAAATAACTAATGAAACACATAGCTTCTAATCTTAGACTTATCACCCAAATCAGGTGCTGCTGCTCAAGTCAGGCAACACATGTCTGTGGAGTATGTCTGTGGGTATGTCTGTGGGTATGTCTTTGGGTATGTCTGTGGAGTATGCCTGGGAGTATGTCTATGGAGTATGTCAGTGGAGTATGTCTGTGGGTATGTCTTTGGGTATGTCTGTGGAGAATGTCTGTGGAGTATAACTGTGGGTATGTCAGTGGAGTATGTCTGTGGGGTATGTCTGTGGAGTATAACTGTGGGTATGTCAGTGGAGTATGTCTGTGGGGTATGTCTGTGGAGTATAACTGTGGGTATGTCTGTGGAGTATAACTGTGGAGTATGTCTGTGGAGTATGTCTGTGGGGTATGTCTGTGGGTATGTCTGTGGAGTATAACTGTGGGTATGTCTGTGGAGTATGTCTGTGGAGTATGTCTGTGGAGTATGTCTGTGGGGTATGTCTGTGGGTGTGTCTGTGGAGTATAACTGTGGGTATGTCTGTGGAGTATAACTGTGGAGTATGTCTGTGGGGTATGCCTGTGGAGTGTGTCTGTGGGGTATGTCTGTGGAGTATGTCTGTGGGGTATATATGTGGAGTATGTCTGTGGGGTATATATGTGGAGTATGTCTGTGGGTGTGTCTGTGGGTGTGTCTGTGGAGTATGTCTGTGGGTGTGTCTGTGGAGTATGTCTGTGGAGTATGTCTGTGGAGTATGTCTGTGGGGTATGACTGTGGGTGTGTCTGTTGAGTATGTCTGTGGAGTATGTCTGTGGGGTATGACTGTGGGTGTGTCTGTGGAGTATGTCTGTGGAGTATGTCTGTGGGGTATGACTGTGGGTGTGTCTGTGGAGTATGTCTGTGGAGTATGTCTGTGGGGTATATATGTGGAGTATGTAACCACTGGAGGGTTTGCAGAAGAATTGCCTGCCAGCATTTTCTGATAACATGCTGTATTCATCCTGCCATCAATTTTCACAAGATTCTCCATGCATTTAGGGCTCACAGACCCCGAAAACATCAGCGAGCCACCACCATGCTTCACAGTGGGGATGGTATTTTGTTCAGTATAGGCCTTGTTGACGCCTCACCAAACATAGCGCTTATGGTTGTGACCATAAAGCTCTATTTTGGTTTCGTCACTCCAAATTACAGAGTGCCAGAAGCTGTCGAGGTGTTGTTGTGCATATTGTAGCCAGGCTTTTTTGTGGCATCTGGCCACTCAACCATGCAGCTCGTTTTTCTATCGTCGTATTGTACTCCTTGAAACAATCACACCGTGTTTTTCCAGAGCAGCCTGTATTTCTCATGAGGTTACATCTGGGTTTTTCTTTGTACCCTAAACAATTCTTCTGGCAGTTTTGGCTGAAATCTTTCTTGGTCGACCTGACCTTGGCTTGGTATCAAGAGATCCCCAAATGTTCCACTTCTTAATAAGTGATTGAACAGTACTGACAGGCATTTGCAAGGCTTTGGATAACTTTTTCTATCCTTTTCCATCTTCATAAACTGCCATTACCTTGTTACAAAGGTCTTTGACAGTTCTTTTCTGCTCCCCATGGCTCAGTATCTAGCCTGCTCAGTGCATCCACGTGAGAGCTAACAAAATAATTGACTATTTATACACAGACACTAATTGCAATACAAAAAGCCACAGGCATACGAAATTAACCTTTAATTGCCATTTTCACCTGTGCGTGTCACCTTGTGTGTCTGTAGCAAGGCCAAACACTCAAGGGTATGTAAACTTTTGCACAGGACCATTTGGGTGACCTCATTAAGATTTAAAAAGGAGTCATATTTTCAAAATCAATGCCAAAATGTCACAGTTTCTGCCAGGGTATGCAAACTTACGGGCACAACTGTATGTCTGTGGGGTATCCACCATTTTGTCAGGCTGCTAAGGAACCTGTGGATGCGGCAATACCCTTTGTTTCCTGAGGGAGGGCACGAGGTGACACTCTTTTTAGACCACACACCATTTGGGTGGCAGTGGCGAGTGGTCCTAAAACAGTGGGGGCAGATGTATGCAGGGAAAGTGGGACACTCAAATTGACGCCCTCGTCTATGTGGAACGACAAGCAATGGAATGTATTTGTTATCACGTTTATTACTGTTGTCGCTTTCCTCTAGAGTGGCACAAAGGTTGTTTTCACAACCCAAGGCTTTCCATCTTTCAGTATTCTTCATTACACATGGTTTAATCGTCATATTCCAATGAAACCGGAATTTGAGGTACCATGGATCAACTAATGTAAACAGTCATTTCATTCCCATCAGTACATAAATATGTCCACAGTGGGAACTGAGGATCAACGCAAAGGGAAAAGAAAATGTTGAGCGATTTCTTAAACAACATAGCTCTTCTATTGTTCAATTGCAGGTCTAACCTGGAACTATTTACATTCACTGCTACATTTACAATGGTAACTGGATCACGCAGTAGAACATAAACCTTTACACTGTGTGCCATGAAAACTGTATTCAGAATAGTGAATGGCTTTGTATCATTTAATTAGAGAGATAACACTGTCTAGAGCAAAAACAACAAATATGAAAACACAAGTGCATACTGTATGTGCTGCGTTGCTCCTGCAGTTGCAATAGACCATCTCCAGGGGCTTGAGCAGTAGGACCCCCCCCACTTTCCCTCTCTTCTCTCTTTCCATCTCTCCATTAATCCAGATATGTTGGCATCTCTCTCCCGTTCAGAGCTGGAGAAAAAAAATAAGCTATTTGATGAATGTAACATCCTCTACCCTCTATCCCTCAAGGAAAGGCCCAATGGTTTTGTTAAGAGCCTTTCTGTCTGATCTAAAAGGTTCCTGCATGTTTGGGTCCAGGGGGAGCTATTTTTGGGGGAGCGCACAGCCTAAAGCCTGAGTGTAATAAAACAGCATGGTGTCTTGGTGCATTTGGTGCTTATAAATGAAGAATAAACATAGGTCCTGAATCAAGCGGGAACCATTGTTTCTTTAATACTTGCCTTTGGGACTCCTTTAGTTGAGACACATTATTCAGGTTGCCCTGTGGGTAAAATTATATATTTTATTTTCAGAACAACAGCCAGCTTATATTATGGTACAGATGACAGGTTCATTACCAAGAGATTTCACCTCATTTGACTTCAAAGTAAAGGTCTGGTGTCCTGTTCAAAACCACCACTTTGCAAACATATTGTATCCAAAAAGACAGAACATCCCTGGATAATCAATCAATGAAAGTCCCACATGAGTGAGACATTTTTAAAATATCAGTAACCATTTGAAATTGATGATATATATCGCCTTTCATCCCATTCATTTACAGCTTTGATACACAGTGTGTGTGTGTGTGTGTGTGTGTGTGTGTGTGTGCGTGTGCCCACTAGTAAGTATGCCTGTGTATGACTGTCAATGGATTTGTGTGCTCTTTTCATGAATATGTGTATGTGTATTTGTCTTTGTATGTCTTTTTTGTGGGAGGGGATTTGTGTGAGTGTCCGTGTCTGCTTGTGTATACACTCTTAGAGATGTGGGCGGCTTAATGTGACAAAACTTGGACAAACTACACAAGAAGATAACTAGTTTCCTATCCTGGGTTTGAGGAGTGAGAGCCAAGAGGGAAAGTAAAGCAGTCAGATATCATATTCTTATTATAAACAAGGATTTGAGATGCGAGTTGACAGCCTCCTGATCAAAGAAGCTTTGAAGCCCAGGAGAGAAGAATATTTTTGTGTGTGAATGTGTGTATACACACCACCGTTCAAAAGTTTGGGGTCACTTAGAAATGTCCTCGTTTTCCATGAAAATATACATGAGAAATTAGATTAAATAGGAACTAGTAAAAGGAATAGGAAATGTAGTCCTCAACAAGGATAGAAATAATTAATATTAATTGAAATAATAATTTCAAAGAATCCTCCCTTTGCAGCAATTATAGACTTGAAGACCTTTGACATTCAAGTTGTCAATTTGTTGAGGTAATTTGAAGCGATTTCACCCCATACTTCCTTAAGCTCCTCCCACACATTGGATTGGCTTGCTGGACACTTCCTATGTACCATATGGTCACGCTGCTCCCACAACAGCTCAAGAAGTCTGAGATCCAGGGACTGAGCAGGTCACTTCATTACAGACAGAATACCAGCTGACTGCTTCTTCCCGTGGTCATTTCGCATGGAGGTTGTAGTGTGGGTTGTGGACTTAGGGTTTCTCTCTTAAAACATGACCTCAGCATTTGAGAACTTTAATTAAGGGTCGTGTGCTGGTTCCTGCTCTCCGATTTCCTCTGATGCCTTAAATATGCAAGTGCAGTACCTTCTCGGTACTTAAACATTCTGATGCCTTAAATATGCAAGTGCAGTACCTTCTCGGTACTTAAACATTCTGATGCCTTAAATATGCAAGTACAGTACCTTCTCGGTACTTAAACATTCTGATGCCTTAAATATGCAAGTGCAGTACCTTCTCAGTACTTAAACATTCTTAGAGTTCTCTTCCCCTCTCGATCTCTATCTCTCTTGCTCTCTCTCCCTCTCTGTGACTCCCTATTTCACTATCCATCTCTCTATGTTTCTTTCTCTATCTAATTCCCTTTCACTCCCTGTATCTCTCCTTCCTCCTATTCCTCTTTTCAATTCTCCCAATCACAAGCTCTCACCCTTGTCCTCTCTTTCTCTTTTCCCAAACTTTTCTCTCTCCCATGCGTTCTTTTGATCTACTGGGCAAAAATGTTGCAGCGAGAGGTTGGAATCAATCTTAAATTCAGTCGCCCCTGTACAGAGATTACCAACGCATATCCAAAAATGAATGGCGTACGAGATGCTTTCACTGGTGTAACTGCATTTAAATTTAAATATGTAAACATTTAAATATCAACAGCACTCCCACAGTAGGGTTACATTTGACTAATACATGAACCTACATCATGTGTATTTGGTCTTTTATTTTTATTTTCAACACCTGCACACTGAGAGGCACGTTCACAGCCCTACAAAGAAAAACTGTTTTGGACAATCAATTAACAACCTAAAGGAGGTACACACACACACACACACACACACACTCACATACACATACACACACACACACACACACACACACAAGGATGTTAGTGTGTATCAGGACTGACAGACATTTGTTGGTCCCCATCTGCCGTCTCTCTGTCAAACCCCAGGAATCCTGAAACAATTAGAAGACAATCACCAGATTCGGCCGACAGTAAACCTCAGGCCACCCCATTCACAGCCATGAGAATCCTTGATGGCAGTGTGAGCCCTGTAACGAACATCAAAAAACAGAACAAGTGTCAGAGGTCGACAGAAGGAGACAGTCGGAGAAAAGGCGAGGAAGAGGAGGTGACGAGGAGGAAGAGGAAGGGGAGGGGATGGAGGAGGAGGAAAGCTTGCCCCTCTGAATTAAATGCTTCTCGTGCTTTGTGTGAAGCCTTGTTGGGCAGCAGACTGAGGAGATGTCCCTTAATAAAGATGAACATCCTCATCTATTCACTGGGGGCTCATTCTCTGGCTGCCAGGGGTACCGCTTACATCACCACAGACAGCTAGGGCCAAAATACCAAGGATGGGGGGGGGGGGGTTGGGGGGAACAATGGCCAATACAATGGGACAGCCTTTCCTCCCGGTGTGGCCCGCTGAAGGAGCTGCAGCACGGAGGCCTCGATGGACCTCCTAAAGGCCTCCTTTCAGAGCACTCCTCGAGTGAATGAGGAGACAGAGGGGAGCTGGCCCATAGCTTTGACAGGAGCGTAAGATAGAGTGGGGGCGGGGCAGTTGCGTTCTCTTCCTTTTTTCCATCCAGCTACTTCATTAAGTAAAATGTACTCAATATTACTGGGTTGTGTGGTTGTCCCACCATGAATGCACCAGCTCTAAATCACTCTGGATATCCACATCTGCTAAATGACTGTAGTGTAAATGTCATTGAGAAAAAGGGATGGAAAAACAGACGGTAGGTAGAGAGAAAGCCCGGAGGGGGGGAAACGAAAGACAGAAAGAAAGAGCCAGTCTGAAAGGACATATGGATGGCTGCTTCTGGCTGTGAGGAAGGGAAAGCGAGGCAGAGCAGACCAAGTGAAAGCCAGGGCTGAGGACAAATCAGACATCCGACGGACCCCCACAAATCAAATGAATCGAATTCAAGTTAGCGTTGATATGTTGGGTGGCCATTGCATTTGTGCCCCTATCAACAAAGCAGATGACCAACGAAGTGACATGGGAATCAACACATAACCATAAATCTGCACTGTGATTTGTTGATTCAGTTCAGCTGCCTTCCGTAGCCTGAGTCTCATCACTTAGCATCGTTAGAATAAACGTTCTACGACGACAGAACGGAAAGCCTTGCATCACAACAACGGGAAGCCTTTGCAGGTGGACCCATGGGTTCTCATATCAGATTTGTTCAATTGTATTGTATGGTGTTTTATTAACATGTTAAGCCCATGCTATTCATTACTATTTCTATAGAATAGACGAGAAGCAGGAGGAAAACAAGATGGGAGGGCCGGAGTGCATGATGGAGAAACAGGAGAGAGGAGGGGTGGTCAGGGTTTTGAGTGTCCACCACACAATTGTTCTACTGGTCTGGGAGGTCCCTTTGTGGAGTCCCGGGAGGTTTCTTTGCAACCTTATTAAATCCGAGTGTCTCCATACGTCAAACGCACATCGTAGGGTTTAAACATCCAGTTTTGTACCAACTTGAACCACGCGATATGCAATTTCTTCCTGTTGTGCTGACTTTGCCGTCCCGTCCAGCTGTGTTAAGATGAATATAGCCTACTAACTGCAAGTCACTCCGACACAAGCGTCTGCTGAATAATTAACATGTCCGGTGTAACTAATAAAGTCACTAGTAAAACACATCCCGTGCAATGCAAAATATTTTTGGTGGAAGGAATCTTAAGTATTTCCGTGCGCGTGAAACATCGAGCACACTATTTAGCTCTCTTCCAAAGTGCTTACGTGAGCTCTTCCCTCAGAGGCGGAGACGAAACGGGAGAGGCCTATATCTATGGCCTTTAAAGCTCGCACACTGAAAAGTTCACGTGTCGCCAGTTCAACTGATTTATAATAGGCCAACAAGGTCCTGATAAACTACGGGTGCCACCAGATCCTCTGAAGGAATTCTATGAACATCCGTTAGGCCTCTCACACACACACACACACACACACACACATACACACTGGTTGCTTACGTACACGTATAGTGAGCTGCTCACAACAAAATAAATGGCCTCTCGTTGTTTGCAGTCTTTCTCATATACATGGCTGTCCCCGGAGATGTGCGCCAGATGACTAGCGTAGCTCAGTGTTTGTTGCTGCGGGCTAACGCTTTGATTGGCTGGAGGGCTGAACCGATCGATAACACCTTCGGCGGACGAGACCGTTTTATGTATCAGAAAGGCACAGACTTTTTAAAACCATCACCGATAATGACGCCGTCTTGTGTCTGTTTCGGTGATGATGAAGGTGTAGAGATAGTGTTATCATAGCTGACATTAACAAAGATTAACGTGGATTTATGGTGTGAACTGGTGTGAAGACTTCTATTTAATTTAATCTAGGAATAAATAAACATCTGTATTAGCTAAATAAATAGCCATGATGGCTGCCTAGCAACTACCACAATAAGTGGTTCCGTAAAACAGGAAGTATAGATTCCAATTAGGATTGACCAACTGAACTGCCATTACAAACATTTAATGAACATGCATTGGAGTGATATCAAACTGGTACTGATATGACTCCTAGAAAAAAATCCTTATTTTCTCCGGTTTGGCATAGACGCCATCTATGGAAACGATAGTTTATGTTGTATTTCACTACGCACCTGTGATTCTAGCAAAACAGCAAACTTGTGTGAATCAACTCAATCTCACAACATCAAAGGCTTAATAATGTTAAAAAAGACTGGAATTAGTGCACACCAAAGCATAGCTCTGCTACAGAATTTGAGTTTCTAATTAGATTAAATCAGTTAAGTCCCTCTTCTTTCTCCAGGTTTCATTCCCATAATATATACGTCCCTACCTAGGACCCCTGGGTGCTGGCCTTTGTGATGCCATTCACCCAGCAGACCAGTAGAGGGCATGTCAACACAGTGTAAACCCAACACCACTTCCTGCTACGATATATGATACACCACCACGCAAGAAAAGGCTTTGTCTGTTTCTCAACTGTTCAAACTGTTTCTCAACTACAGCCCGACATTGTGCATTTTTGCTCAAGCCCAGCACTAATACACCAGATCTCACTAATGACTCAAAGCAGGGACCTGTGAGAAAATAGAAGAGAATGAAAAAGAGCAAAACCTCAGTTGGATCCTCAGACACAAGCAAACTGCACACTTCTCAAACCCAAGCATATTGTAGAAAGACTTGTATCTGTTAGCCATGCATGTAATACCTTATCAGCAATTATTATAGTAATGTGACTGGAAACAAAACTGCAAGTAAAGGTTTTCTTAAACCATACTTTCAAAAGGGTTTCAAACATTGACTTTGCTAACTGCTACATAACTGAGTAAAAATGTATTAACTAAGATAAGAGTGTCTGCTAAACGACAAAATGCAAATGTAAATTTCTGTAAAGCGTGCAGAGAAACCTGTGAGACTCCACTTCTCTGCAAAATCGACTAGACAAGCACTCTACTAAATAGTTAGATATGAGTGTCAGCAAACTCCAAAATACAGTACATTCCCTCCTACATAAATAGCCAGCTTGCCTAATTAGTCCTAATTGCCATTAAGGACACACTGTCGTCCTCACCCAGTGTTGAGTCCCAGTCAAGCAGGACTGCTTGTATCAGTCATCCTCGTCCCCTCATTGTCATTTCTATGTGATAGAAGGAGCGCCTGGCCTTGTGTCGGAAAACTAGTTATCATTCTAATTTCATCCCCTAGCCTAGTCTGTACTTATTCATCACTAAGACCCTATCCTACGTATTGTGTGTGTGTGTGTTTCTGAGTGTGTGTGTTTGTCTTTGGGGTCTCTAATTAAGCAACCCATGGGTCAGGGAAAACCTTCGGGGCTTGGAGGACAAGAGTTCTAATCGCCCCTAAATGGCCAGTTAATGGCCTCAGCCACGGCCCCTACGATCTGCATATACCCTAATTTTTTCATTACGCATTACACTCAAGGCCCCTAACCTCAATCCCCCCCCCAACCCCCCTGCATAGAACCCCCGCACCCCCCAGGAACACAGTCAATTGGGCCAAGCTTTTTAATTGCTGCGCCCACGCTTTCCCCCACCCTTGCTCTTCCCCCCCCCAGACTTCTATACACATGATTGGGTCCCAGTGAGCAGCGAATGGGGTGAGGGGAGGGGGGGGGGGGTTGATAAAGGGGGAGGTATAGAAGGGAGGTAGCCTCTTCAACTACATCTGCGTGCTCTGCCGACAATACAGATCAACCCCCCAGCGGACACTCAGTCTATAGAGAGACACAGAGGGGAAGAGGTCCTATGTGTGTGTATGTGTGTGTGTGTGTGTGTGTGTGTGTGTGTGTGCGTGTCTGCGCGCCTGTGTGCGTGTGTGTGTGTGTGTTTGCGCACATGCCTGTTTTTTTGGTGTGTCTGGGTGTGTGTGTGTGTGTGTGTGTGTGTGTATGTGTGTGTGTGTGTGTGTGTGCGCATGCCTGTTTTTTTGGTGTGTCTGGGTGTGTGTGTGTGTGTGTGTGTGTGTCTATACGATGCCATGGCCCCCATCCACTACACAAGCTGCACAATGGCAGTGAGATCGAAGGCTCAATGCATTTCTAATGCCTAGTCCAGTCCCCTTTTCATGCCTCCGAACTAGAGTTTAACATGATAATGGGCTTTGGGAGATTTGCATTGATTTCATTCTGTCATCTCTTTTACTCCTGCTGTGTATTGGTTTTGAAACACGAACATGGAGTGGAATGGAAAAGTTAAGAACCTTCCCGGAAACCAACTAACGAAACACACTAGGTCAGTTGGAAGGCGACAGAAAATGTAAAATGCATTTTTAAGTCAGGGTGCAGTTGGTGTGATTTCCACCATGTTAACAAAGCACAGCTAGTCTGGACAGAGAACATGGGCGGGCATTGCCTTGGCGATGCATCAGCTGACATCTGGATTGCTCCAACCACAGTCTCCTTATCTAATATGGCAGCCAATTCAAGTCAGTCAGGCTACCAAGTCGTCTGAGTCTCCCCACTGGTGGTATTAGCCTGCGGTTGCTAAACCCTCCCAGAGCACCAGCCTTTATCTGTTTGGGTCTGTGTTTACTTCTGTGGAGGGATGGCTATTGCGTGTTTTACACATTGTCATAGGTATTGCTGTTAATAACACGATGGTGCTAATGTTGTTATCTGTAGTATCGTATGCACAATCGTGCGATTGTTCCCCAAGGGAGCAGAGCCTAACAGCAAGACATTGTACGTCTGTATTGAATTGTTTTTCTGATAAATGGTTGATCAAAGATGTGGCGTTTCCTGTCTGAAATGAAGATAAAGGCTGGATACACTATACAGGGTATTGGCAAAAGATGTTATTGGAGTACTTCAGTAGTCTTATATTGTCTATTTACTTACACTCATAGATCCGGTGTGTTCCAGGTGATTTGCTATGGTTTATTTTGGTCCAGTTTTTGTCTAGCGTTGCTGGCCTCAAAGAAATTGTGATATTGCTCTGGAGGCAAACCAAATGAATACTGGCATCACTTTCAAGCGATGGATGAATACACAGGTTGTAATGGACCCAAAGGGAGAATATTTCTCCTTCAGGTAAGCTCACTATTTAAGCAGGAAGGTAGCTGCAGGCTAGTGATAAGCTACACATCACGCATATACAGGGCCGGTTTTAGGCCTAAGCAACATAAGTTGTCGCTTAGGGCCCCTGACTGCAAGGGGCCCTCCCGCCACTAGGGAGCCCCAGATCAATAGGGGCCCAAAATAAAACTTTGCTTAGGCCTCCAAATGTAGGGCACTACTCTCTGTTCGGCACCCTAAGCCTGGGCCAAGTACAAAAAGCATTTGTTTGCCAGATTATAATTATACCATCGGCAGGATAAGCTAGAGAAATTGGAATTCCAAACCACAAGTTGTATACCATTAGCTAAAATGTCAAGCTAGCTAGTTGTTATCTAGATAGGTCCTCTAAGCCAAACATAGGATGATCTGTGTTGCAGCACTGCTATAGAATAAGTATACAAGAAAGTAAGTTCCCTAAACTGTCGTTATACCACAAGCAGAATTGGCTATAAAACAGTAATTCTTAACCAAATGTAGCTAGATAGCCTTGGCAACTACAGCTCCTGAAATTTCTTAATTTTAACCCTTCTGTTCCTCCCTAAAAAACTTCCTTTCCCAAAATGTTTTGGGAAAGGAAAGAAAAAGGCGCAGTGTTCTCTTAAGTTTTTCTAGAGTCTTAAATGCATTATTTCTGCTTTCCCCTTGCAGGTGCTAGAGGGTGAAACGTGCCAATTTACCCTTTAAGGATAAATATTCTATGTAGCTATAGTGATTGCACTGAGCTGGATTAAATCCAATGAAGGGTTTGTCACATACCTTTTATTATCATTATTGTTGCACAAATCCCAAATAGGATCTGTGATATGTGTCACATTTGCATGCTTCTGCAAAAGAAGGATGATAACATGTAAGCTCCTGATGTCTTAGAGACTGAGTTCCTACATCTGTATTAATCTGTTCTCTACTGGAAATGGCATTGCTGCCCAGATCATTAACTCACCAGACTCTCCAAAATCCCCAACCATTTTAAAACCTCACTTTACATCCTTTTGCAAAAAGTTCCACTGGGGAAGGGTTGGACTGACGCCCAGGTAGGAAGATCTGGGGGTGTCTGGACGAAGGTGTGGTGCATGTTGAGATCAAAGTGTGTCGTTGGGGTATGTTTTCCCCCGAAGCTCACTGATGTAGTAGCCAGAGGAGAGGTTGGAGGATCGCAGGCATTATCCGAGGCGATTACAGCCTGTGTTCACCCCGTAAAAAGACTCTTTTTACTCCAAATTACACATTTAGTCCATCCATGCCCAGAGGAAAACATGCCTGGAGAAAAAAGGGGGGGGGGGTAGTATTCAAGTGTGCTTTAAATGGCCAGAGAAGACAAGTGTGAACAACTATAAGCGGCAGTTCGGTATTATGAGAGACAGTGGGGAAAGAATATGAACTCACAGGTCATATACGATGTGTGATGTCATATTTCACAGCAGGGTGAGGTGCGGGAATGATTGCATTGACTGGCATTGGCATTGAACGCACTTGAGCGCTGACAGTGGAAAATGTAGCACCCAGTAATTTCAGCCTGACAGGGACTTATGCGAAAGACAAGTGGTCATTATATTTGTGTGTTAAAGTTTAAGGGCCCCACTGTTTCTTCATTGCCCTGTCATGTGCTCTTGGAATTGAATGCTTGCGATGAAGCCCTCATCGCTTGTCGTCGTTTGAACGTGAGAGGTGGCGCTGCGTGTGTGCAGCACATTTGCTGTCTGCTCGAAAGACAGTTTTAGCACTGCACATAACAGGGCTTGGTTCCTGTGAGATTGAGGGGATTTGAGTTTTGGCTTTGGAATTGGCCTGGAAACACACACGGGCTGTGGGGTGAGTCCAGAGGGGGAACTGGATTTAGGTTTGCCTGAGAGCCAAGCTATGATCCAGGTCAGTGACTCAGACTCCACCCACCGAAACCCCACGCCCTCCACACCAACCCCACCTCCCCACGCCCTCCACACCAACCCCACCTCCCCACGCCCTCCACACCAACCCCACCTCCCAACGCCCTCCACACCACCCCCACCTCCCCACGCCCTCCTCACCACCCCCACCTCCCCACACCACCCCCACCTCCCCACGCCCTCCACACCAACCCCACCTCCATCCCATAGCCGAGGACTAATCGTCCAGAAAATCGAGCTTAGTTGTTGACCTGACATTTGAATTGCTTCAGGCTTTGCCTGCTATGGCCAAAGGCTGGAGGGAAGTGGAGGGTGAAATAAGAGGTGATGTAGGAGGCTAGTAGTTATTCTCAATTTATGTAAAGTTTGCAATCAATACACATTATTGATCTAGGAGTCAAGGACATCCCCTTCTCAATTCATGGACTTGGGCTCAGAAGTGCTGTGCTCTACCTGCTCTACAGTAGTGTCTGAACAGTGAATATTTGTCATCAGGGGGGTTGGATGGTGCTATTTTGTGTTTAGAAACCCCATAAGCTTTTCCCAAAACAGAAGCAACTCTTCCTAGAGTCCAAATATGAATGACAGTGTATTATAATCTGACAAACAAAAATATATACAAAAAATAATATACAGAATAGCCTAATACGCCAACATAATGTCCTATGCATTTCAAATCAGTCCAAAACACATCATTGTTAGGGTATGAAAATGCATATTGTTTTGTGGCATCACACAGGGCCCTATTCTGACACCCTTTCTATTGGAGATGTATTTGACTTTACTTCCATGATTCCGCTGGGCAATGCTTGTTTGTGTGCCATATGTAGGATTTGCACCACGAAAATAGGCTGCCCTATTCAAACAATAATTATTTTTAACCGACCATAGGCCACCATTAACACACCATAAAATGATCTGATTACCAAGCTGTTTTGTAAATTCGGGAGAAGGCCCTCACTGCCAAATCTCATAGCAACTCGTCGGCCTCATATTTTCCCATTTAGTTGTTTACACAGGATAAACCAAGAAATTACCAGAAACCAAGACTAACACGGAACATGCCTTAATATCCACCACCCCACCTCGTAAAACCAAGCAACGCAACCACATATATTTCGGTGTTGATTGGAGATAAGTGGAACAAAACAAACAAAGTGTATCCCTCTGTTATGATGACGGGTGTGACACATGGTTTTCTTTTGCACTCTGTGTTGCTATGAAACGTATATCCAGTTATCAAGGCGACTCCGTCGTTTAGCGGCTTCAGACATCACTTTATGGAAACTCATGACTGAGTGCCTGTTATTCTTGGTCCGCACCCAGGAGTTGACCCAAGAACTGGGTGTTAGGGACTATCGACAGGAGTCGTCTGTAAACGAAACAAACTATTTGCTGGCGAGAAAAACTCCACAATAAATAGGGAATTAATGTCTGGTGGGGTTGACAGAGATTTCCATTCTCTCCAGGAGTAATGCTGCCAAAAGGAGGCCTTGCCACACATTTTCTGAAACCCGGAAACATGGCACTTTGGCATTATCAGAAGTCCCAGGATTTGAATATACCCCATGTTTTTGTCAGGGACGCTGACTGCCCTGTTTCGTACAACATGTCAGCTTATGCGGGAAGGGGGATGAGGAGCTGATGAAAAGCTGGAAAGAGGGAAATACACCCCTGCCCCGCCCCCCCCTTAAAGTAATTACCCAGACTGACTGGCGGTTGACGAGACATGGAGCCCCGTCCAAGTTTCCCGTTACTTGCCTCGGTCTCTGATTCGTAGTGAAAGGGCGATGGGGTGGAGGAAGCGCGCCTCGTATCCCGTGTGACAGATATTTTCATAATACAGCGGGCTCGCGCGGTGTGGTTAGTGGCGTGGGGGTGGGGTGGGGGGGCGCGTAGCGATAAGCACCGCTCAGATCGCAGCGTCGCTTCCGGGCGCCAGACAGTGATCCACCTTGAAGGCCCCGAGGGGACGATCGGGGTGACAGGGCCCATCGAGCAAATGTGCCGTGATTCCTGCTCCACGCACCAACACACACTCAGACACACACACTCCTGTGGAGGAATGATACACGCCATTCAGTGTGCCTAGAGGGGAGGGTGTTTTGATGCCTTCGTGAGCGATGCGCTGGGAAGAGGGGTTGGAGCAGTTTACAGGGCTATTCTGGCTGTCATCTTTCAGCCTTCCGAAGATGCTGTGTGTGTGTGTGTGTGTGTGTGTGTGTGTGTGTGTGGCATGGCAGTTGAGTTTAAACTGACATAAATAGCATAAATAGGTGAATTTGAGGACCAGGATAGGCTGTTTTATTTGAGCCCGAGGGCAACAGGGTATGCTGGTTTCATTGTCAGCCAATGTACTCTGTCAGCCTCAGATCATTGTCAGATCATACAGACAGACAGGAAGCCCTAGCTAACCTGGATTTAGCTGATGAGAATGACATAGAATTGTATTGTAAGGATTTTCTAAATTACTGTGAAATAGAAAATCAGGCTATGTTGATTGCATGTTTTCAAAACCCAGAATTAAAACTAAAAAAAGCAACATTGACAGCTACTACATCTGTGAATCATTTGAAATAATATTTTCTTCCAGCTTGTAGGGTTTTGCAAAAAAATCTCAGATATAAAGTGGCTAGAGGAGATGTGTTTTATGTATTTGCATTGTAGGTGCAGCAAATGAACAAGACATTTTTGGCATATTCTGTGACTTAAAGTGTTCGGGCAGCTAGGTTCGTGTAAGGGATGTGTACATCTATGGGATATCTCAAGGTTGAACATGTTTAATCTAGTTGTTTAACACCCGTATCAATGTAGCTTCCTGAATGTAGACAAGTGTTAGTGCTCCTCAATCACCTGTTACTAATGTGGCCAGCAAACTTGTGCATATTAATTCATGAAATCAAAAACACCTTTTGTCTTTTTTGCACAAACACAACCGATGTTAGTCAACCCAAATATATGGAGTTCTATTCGCCACCACATATGTCATTGGTGCTCAGCAGACTTGTAAGTTGGTAACATTGGGAGGAGTGCAGTGTTTAAAGCTGGCCTTACACTCTGTGACCACCTCATTTCTGAAACATACATGTCCATAAGCTCTTTCAAGGGCACTCCAACAGGTATCCTCATAGTTACCAACTGCAAAAAATGCATCAGTGTAAACTGTTTGAGAAACATGCTGGTTATTTTCATTAACGGTATTTCTTTGACCGAGTTGTATTTTAAAGCACAACTCACTGAAATGCTATGTCTTTCTCAGGGTTTTAAAAGAGACCATCCACTGGATCTTGGTCATACCCTTTAAAATACTGTAAAGGTATTTGAGGTGAATTTGATTTATAATTTATAATGAAATTTACATAATAGTCCCCACCCCAAAAAAAATTGTATTAGGAATGTAAGATACGAGTTACTGTATTCCCATAACACATTCACGTCTCTATTGATAACAGGAAAATGGTAAATAATATAGCATCCTTAAAGTTAAACCATATTCATCAAAATGACCTGCACCTATTACTGCTCCCCATACTGCAAAACCACAAAATTGCTGACTTCCTGTGTTCTCCCAATCTGTCTTTTGACCAATCCCCTTCCCTTTGTACTTATCAGTGGAATAACTTAAGGCCAAAAACCAAGCATAAGGGTCTTTAAAGAGAAAAAACTCATATGACTCTTAATGCTTCAGTCTATACTTATGTTACCAAAGTTATTTGAATTACGTTTTTAAGAGGACATTCTTTGGACCTCAGTAATTCAACTCAGCTGTTCTGGGTGATGCTGGTGCCATGTGAAAATTTAACACATACTGCTTGAGCTCATAGCTCCTCCTACAAGACGTCTATTTTATGATGAGATATTTTCGGTCAGTATTTTTTTTCAAAATAAAAGTCACATTATTCTTAAAGTACACGTCTATCTTTCTCATTGGGGTGTGCCAGCGCTGCCTAATGGTGATGTCTAGACACTCCTTTCGCAAGCCTCTCCAAAACTGTTCTTTTACATATTGAACTTGGCGCCAACTTTTTTCAGCGTCCATGTCCTTTTTATTAATCTTCATGGTAAGCAGGTGATTTGGGGTAAGTGGTTCAAGACTATTAGGATCAATTACATCAACAGCGAGCGGATGACTGTTCACATAATTTACATTGCCTCTTAGAAAAAGATGCGTAGAGGAGCATCGTCTAGCTTACCAGAAGTAAGCATGAGCGTTGAGCTGAGGATACTTTTCACTGTTCTGATCTGTCGCTCCCAGACACCGCCTCCATGACTTGAACTGGAAGCGTTCATGGTGAAATCACATTGTTGCTCAGTGAGAAAGGTAGCCAACCTGTTCATATCAATTTCATTGAGAGCTTTCTTAAATAAATGTTTTGCTCCTACAATGTTGCTTCCTTGATCTGATTTAATCCGACGAACGGCACCACGAATTGCAATTAAGCAGCGCAGACCATTGATGAAGGCATCCGATGATATATCATCCAACATTTCAATATAAATAGCACGAGGGTAAAAACAGGTAAAAAGACCATATCTTTTGTGTACTCTACGACCTTGCTTAATGAGAAACGGACCAAAACAATCTGTACCACGGCATGTAAAAGGTGGTGATGGATCCACGTTCTGGAGTTGTATTTGCCATAATTTGTTCTTCAGTGGGTCTTCTGAGCCTTCTACAAGACACACAGGGATGAATATAATAGTAATGATATTTTTATTTGTATAGCACTTTTTTCTAATTACACAAAGTGCTTTACACACAATTAAAATAGAAATACATTAAAATACATTAAAATAATAATACATATAAATAAACAATAAACATATACAGTAAATATAGGAATTAAAAAGAATATCCAAAATATAAAATCACAATGACAAATTGTATAAAGATTTTTTTAAATAAGATTTAAAAGAACGCACTGACATAACATCTCTGACATTCTGTGGTTGGCTGTTCCAGAGTCTAGGGGCCCATATAGCAAAGGCCCGGTTCCCTCAAGTTTTTCTGCCTAGACACTGGGACAGCTGAAAAAGTCCCTTTTCAGCTGAGATGCTACAGCTCGATTAATCCCTGAGACCCAGTAGTCATTTGACCATATCTCATTCATGATGAGCCCTTTGCCCTGTTGTTTGACTTTTTCATGGTAGTGGGCAATTATCAATTCAGTAATGTAATGTTCCTTTGGAATGATTGCAGAGTGTTTAACCAGATCAGAAAGAGATGCATCGCCAAGCCTTCCTCCCATCCAAAGAACACCATCTTTGTCCAAAAATTCATTGATTTACCTATAATTTACCATTGACTGGTACTTAGGTTCATTCACTTAGTAAATGTAACCCCTTTTGATAGACCTGGCTTTGCACATCTTTGATTATGATGTGTCCTTCATTATATGCCATTTATTTACTGTAGAGTGAAATGTTGATTAATCCTAATTGATTCGTCGAATAATGTGTGCAATCGTCGTATTAGCCCAAGACCAGGGTGAGAAGTTTGACAGGCAATCTGTAATACTTTCTTGCTTTTCAGTTCTTTTATAAAGTGTCTGCGCCTGACTTCTGGATCACCTACTGTCAACTGAGGAATTGTGCTGAGACGTATCTTCTGCACTTGGTCGGCCACAAAGGTGTGGAAATGTCTTGCCTCATTGGAAATATACCCTAGAACTATTTTGGAATCAGTCCAGAAATATTCTTCCAATATGTCAACATACGTAAGCTCCTCTCTCAGCACATTCCTAATTTCTCACTGTGACAAATGCAGCAGTCAGTTC
This sequence comes from Esox niger, assembly GCA_016801105.1. NCBI lineage: Eukaryota > Metazoa > Chordata > Actinopteri > Esociformes > Esocidae > Esox > Esox niger. The sequence goes on from JACXGJ010001232.1 coordinate 59,549, forward strand.
CAATCTAGGAATAGTTGTGACCTTTGTAGTAGAAACACAAGATTTTGTACAACAAAAAATAAAGTGCACAATTCAGATGGAGGTAGGTTTTCAAGAACAGTTCTGTAATTTGACACAAATGTTTGCAATCAAAGACCACTCATGGCACAAAGTTGTCACATCTCCTGTGCGAGCAGAATGGCATGTTCCACACTGTCCATACCACCCATAAAATGGTATGTTGTAGGTCCTGCTCGTAAAGCTCTGGATGGTATATTTTACAGAAATGACGATGAGGCTTACAAAGACGCATGGATTAAATTAAAGCATCAATGTTTTTGTTTTACTAAGGTCATTTAGAGAAAGTCTTGCAAATTGGCCAAAAACCCAACTAAATGATTCAGTAGGACTTTTTTAAACGCTTGTCAGGATGCCATGCTGCATGTCAAAGGTCACAAGATTTTAAAATGATTGTAAAGCGAACCAAAAGATCTTTGGGCAGCTTCTCGGTGGAGCTGTCAAGTTACATAGATGCTGACTGAAAGGAAAGCAGAAGTTGTCTGTAATCCAATAACTTTCCAGGCTCTCCGTACTTCAGAATGTGTCAAAGAGAAGAGCAATGCAACCGTTCTTAGCACTCCAAAAAACTGAACCAAAGATTTGCCAACCGAAGGGTGTGGCCTCCATGTTTGCTTTGCGAGGACAAGAACCATTAGCTGCTTTAAACTGTTGACCGTGTCTCAGGAGAACTGTCGGACATACGACTTTGTCTTGGTTGCCTAAAATTTGGTCACAGTGTAAAGGAATTTCATCATTGTAATTTCTATAACAGATGTAAAAGAAAGCATCCCACTTGTGAAAGCATCCTGGGATCATCTTTCCATGATGGCAAATGAAACTCCACCTCTGAAGCATGTGAAGTTGGACTTCTGGCTACCAAGGTTCGAGAGCAATGGCAGCAAGACAAGTAATTTTAGGTGGAAATGATGAACCCTGTGCTGTTAGGACTGACTTGGGATGGAGCACTGCTGGTCATTCGTCTGGCCTTGATTTTTCCTCTAACATTCTTCGTCTGTGTGATCGAATTGCAGTCAAGGAGCTGCCTCTAGTATTCGTGTTCTGAGGTCTGACATTAAAGGTGCACATGAGGATGATAAGACAGTGTCTCAAGACGACATCCTCTTCCTGAATATGATGGAAGACAATATACAGAAAAACAGTTAGGGCCATTATGAAATGCCCTTGCCCTTCAAGGGAAGACCCAGTCTACCTGAAAACAAACAACTCACCTTGATTCGACTCTGCCATCTTAAGAGAAAACCGTGAAAAGATGGAGGGGCCGCTACAGTAAGAGATTCCCTCTTGCCGATCCTCCCAACCTGTCACAGCTCTAGATGTGCCTACTACACGTGCCTACTACACGTGCCTACTACACGTGCCTACGATGGAAGATCATTACGGCGCAGCACTGCAACTTCACCTTGGGTCGCCACCATAGAGCGCCACCGGCTGACCTTCAACTGGCTTTAGGGTCATACGGGTTCGTGCGGTGGTCAGGAACAATCACATGTAGGGAAATTGTATTTTCATTTTGGCCGCGGAATTTGGATACTTACAAGGAATTCTCTTTTGCTGCTCACTAATGATGAAGGTGAATGTGAAAACGTTCTGAATGTCGGAGGTCTGGTCCGGTTGATTCTAAGTATGTTTCCTTAAGGTCACATTGTTTTTATGTACATACATATGAGATCTCTATAAATACACGTCTAATATAAATACACCATTTTAAGGGTAATTTACACTTCTATGCCTAATTTTGCAGCTAGCTATTGAACAACGTTTATTTAATACTACTGGGATGTGTGGTTGTCCCACATACCACTTATTCTCAAGTTGAATGCGCTGTAAAAGTGTCTGCTAAAGTATTTAAATGTAATGTGTCATTGTTTGGAAAAAAGAATTGCAACAAGGTCAAGACAAGGTGGTATATTACAGCAATAAAACCACTGGGTCAGACACCTACAGTGGGGCAAAAAAGTATTTAGTCAGCCATCAATTGTGCAAGTTCTCTCACTTAAAAAGATGAGAGAGGCCTGTAATTTTCATCATATGTACACTTCAACAATGAGAGACAAAATGCGAAAAAGAATCCAGAGAATCTCACTGTAGGATTTTGAATGAAAGAAATCTACTGTGGGAGCAATTATAAGAAAATGGAAGACATACAAGACCACTGATAATCTCCCTCGATCCGGGGCTCCACGCAAGATCTCACACCGTGGGGTCAAAATGATCACAAGAACAGTGAGCAAAAATCCCAGAACCACATGGGGGGACCTAGTGAATGACCTGCAGAGAGCTGGGACCGAAGTAACAAAGGCTACCATCAGTAACACACTACGCCGCCAGGGACTCAAATCCTGCAGTGCCAGACATGTCCCCCTGCTTAAGCCAGTACATGTCCAGCCCGTCTGAGGTTTGCTAGAGAGCATTTGGATGATCCAGAAGAGGATTGGGAGAATGTCATATGGTCAGATGAAACCAAAATAGAACTATTTGATAAAAACTCAACTCGTCATGTTTGGCGGAGAAAGAATGCTGAGTTGTATCCAAAGAACACCATACCTACTGTGAAGCATGGGGGTGGAAACATCATGCTTTGGGGCTGTTTTTCTGCAAAGGGACCAGGACGACTGATCCGTGTAAAGGAAAGAATGAATGGGGCAATGTATCGTGAGATTTTGGGTGAAAACCTCCTTCCATCAGCAAAGGCATTGAAGATTAAACGTGGCTGGGTCTTTCAGCATGACAATGATCCAAACACACCGCCCGGGCAATGAAGGAGTGGCTTCGTAAGAAGCATTTCAAGGTCCTGGAGTGGCCTAGCCAGTCACCAGATCTCAACCCCATAGAAAATCTTTGGAGGGAGTTGAAAGTCCATGTTGCCCAGCAACAGCCCTAAAACATCACTGCTCTAGAGGAGATCTGCATGGAGGAATGGGCCAAAATACCAGCAACAGTGTGTGAAAACCTTGTGAAAGACTTACAGAAAACGTTTGACCTCTGTCATTGCCAACAAAGGGTGTATAACAAAGTATTGAGATGAACAAATACTTATTTTACAGAGGAATTTACCAATAAATTCATAAAAAATCCTACAATGTGATTTTTTTCTCATTTTGTCTCTCATAGTTGAAGTGTGCCTATGATGAAAATTACAGGCCTCTCTCATCTTTTTAAGTGGGAGAACTTGCACAATTGGTGGCTGACTAAATACTTTTTTGCCCCACTGTATCTCCATTTCAAGACAAGGTGTTTACTTAAAAAAGGGACTTTTCACATGCACCAGTGAGCTATTGCTGGTGTCTTCAGTCAGCCTTACATAGATGGTGTGTATGTGTTTCTCAAATGCCAAGAATATTCTATAGATAATAACTTTCACAAAAACAACCAGGTTAAGTGTTGTTCACCATTTTATGTTTTGAAAGAACTGAAGGCTTACGTACATCAAAAGGGGGCAATTGTACAATAATGGGAGGATAAACAAAGAAACAAACAACCATGTATATTGAATCCCAAACAGCAGCTCTCTGTGTACACAAGAGTAAAGGTCAGGTCAGAGCACCATCCTCCTCCATTAATGAAGGCAGTCACAGTCAAAATGAAGGCCGCTTGATTCTCCAAGTCAGAAACACTCGTAGTTCTACCAGTTTCCAGGGTCATGTTCAGTAACCAAACAGGAAAACAAACTGTCCAAAACAAGGTGATACTGTGTGAATTTTGTCCATTAAGAGATTAGAATTTCAGTTTCCTTAGCTAAAATTTTTTACAATGATTTGTCATAATGAACACAGCCCAGGTTATGTTTTTTCTGCCAACTACACAAATCCCTGATAAGTTTCTTTGTACCAGCGCCCTTGTTCCGACACATCTACACAATATGTATTTTGAAATGGACTTACAGATTTTGCCTGCCATTGTCCCGATACAGAATCTCGGTTTGAACTACATTTTGTATGGGTCATATTCCTACACTGTAGGAAGGACTTTTCGAATTCCAAAATGTGACACCCTGCAGACCAACATAACCTTTGTATCTGCCCAGAAACAGAGTGCTGGACTAAGGAAGCAAGCACACATACTGCAGAAAGACCTTTAAACTGAGGTAAGTACGGCGTTTGTGTGTGTGCTTACGTGCCTTTACGCATGTGTGCATGCACATCTGGGCACGTTCGTGTGCGCATGTGTGTCCTCTGTGAGGTTCAGCTGTACCTAAAGCACAAGTGCTGATACAAACGCTATGTAGTGACAAATGTGCCAATATTCCAATTGTCAGATAATATTCCCCAATATAAAAAATATATCCGTAATATCCGTTCAAAGATCACTGGATACGCTGAAGCTATTTTTGAGTAGAAGGTATAAGTGTTACTGAGGTATTTGAATGGCGACTGCAAATAGAATCACTTGCAATTCCATCTAGCAATGAGTCAGAGATATCAATATACACTGTCTGTGTATGACAGTTGGTTGTTGTTGCAAAATATTGCCGTTGTAACTCACTATGACTGATGTATACTGCAAGCAAATAACTGAGTCTAAACGATCATAATACGTACCCTCATATAACTTCAGTGAAGTTCTAATTCTCGTCAAGACTATAGCTAGCAGTCACGTTTCTCTTACTGACATCAGTTCTCACTTCGTGCAGATTGAACTGTAAAGTAGATAGGCTTTGATCGCCATGTCGTAAGCAAATGCAGTCGTCGGTGGCGTGTCCGTCCTTAACAAAAAAAAAGCTTTCGAGAAATATGCCACCAAGATAGAAATGTAATCTACCAGATCAGGGATTCCTCAGTGTGACATGTGTAAGGCACGCTAGAGTCTTCCTTGCTACAGTACTTTGCATCAGCATTTTACACTCTCCAATGTTCCTTCACAAATACATTTCAGTTTGACCTTTATTTTCCTTTGTCTTCATCTTTTTAAAATTTGTATATATATTTTTTAAGACCTCCAACCAGAAACAGAGTGGATCCACATCTCAGGCCAAGGTAGAGTCAGTTAGCCGACACGGAAAGAAAACAACTGTTTTTTTTTAAAGAACACCAAATAAAGTCTATTCAGCTCTCAAAGAAATCAAGCCGGCCACTCCATAAGGCTTCAGACGCCACTCATTCAAAGTCACTAGAAATAGACGGGCAGAGCCCCAGGGTCCAGTGGGAACATCATCTACTGAAGTGTCTCACTGTTATGTCCCTTAGTCTTTAAGTGAGCTTGTGCGGTGTTGGGACAGCTTCAGGGGAGGGGTGGGTGACATCAGAAAAGGCTGGTCAGAGTGGTCTGGGAAGGGCTCATACTCATGGAGTCGTGGGGGTCAATGCACCCGGGCACGGCCGTCAGTACCGGATTAACCGATGGCATAGAGGGGCTGGTCAGGTCCGTGAGGGTGTGAGTGCTCGAAGGACTCATTGAGGCATTGGAGAGCTCAGAGTGGGGACCTGAAGGTGAGCCGCCCGGTAGAGTGGATCCGTCCGACACTTTGTCCACACCGGTGCTCTCCTGACGTAGGAGGTTCCGTCGGAATTTGGCCCGGGCATTTTGAAACCAAACCTACAAAACAACCAGAGAGAAAACAAATATTGAAACCAGTTCTTATTACCATGGTGAAACATAGGCTGAGAGGAAAGGGCTGAGAGGAAAGGGCTAAGGGAACGGAGTGAGGCAGAGGGTTTAAAAACCAAAAGCACAAACATGAAAATGGAATTCATCAAAGCCAAAAGCCGGCTTCCATGTTTTAGAAATCCCAGATGGAATGCTAAACAGCAGGGATGATAACGCTGATATTTTTTCTCACTTTAAAAAACACCCCAAAAAAAGCCCTCTCTTAATAGACCATAAGTTATACCAATGGACAATCTCTATTAATTAATTGAGGATTGAGTGTTTTAAATCTTTTGATTTTGAATAGGATAGGATGGAAATAGGTTGGCCATTTCAAGGAATGTCCAATTTGTTTGGGAAAATCATTTTACTTAACTGACTACACAAATCAAGAAAAGGTCTGACAAGTATTGTCTGGCATTTAACACATTATTAAAGGGAAATTACAATTTTTTACATGTGGTCTTATTTTCACTATTTCTGTGTGATTGGAATTTCCCAAACCGCTTTTGATATTTTGTTTGGTTGAATACAAAATTGGTTGATACATTTTCCTAGGTCATTGCATTCCACTGACAAAAGTGCAATATAAAAATGCGTCCACGCATATAATAAAATGCACCAAAACAGAATCTTAATTAATCTATAACAAAATAAAGATATTTTTTACATGGTTTTTAGGGATCAGATACAAGCACATAAAGAGTTAATATATGAACACTTGTAAAAGCGAGTGAACATCTCTTTCACTGTATTATTACCACAGAAACAAGGAGCACCGTTTTCATTGTTTTTATACTATTTACTATGACTACATGCCAATCAAGAAGGGAATTGAGACACTGAGTTCGACATGTTTCATGAAACGTGGGATACATAGACATATTTTACACACACTCTACTATCTACAAAGTAGATTCCATATTCACTGTACAAACCATTAAATGTCATCCATATTATCATGTGGTTCATTATAAAACTATCCAAACTAAACCATTAGAACATTGCATTATAACACTATCCAAACTAAACCTTTAGAACATTGCATTATAACACTATCCAAACGAAACCTTTAGAACATTGCATTATAACACTATCCAAACTAAACCTTTTGAACAATGCATAATAACACTATCCAAACTAAACCTTTAGAACAATGCATTATAACACTATCCAAACTAAACCTTTAGAACAATGCATTATAACACTATCCAAACTAAACCTTTAGAACATTGCATTATAACACTGACATAATTTCATTTAACGTGAGTCCATATCACAGTTGCCACATCATCACACTCCTAAAATACCACACTGACACACTGACAAACCAAACAGCATAGCTGTATGTGACTGCCACTACCCAACATGCCTTCTGCCTTTTCACCCAACTGTCATCATAAGCGTGGACTGCTGCCTTGCCCCAAAGGTGAACACACTGTCCAAAGCATAAAGCTATGAACTATCTCTCTGCCAAAGTGAGGACCACCGCATCCCACAGGCCTATGTAGAATCCCAAACAGGCCACAGCCTCACACAGCACACTGGGGTACTTCTGTTGACTCTGGTTGGACACCTGACACACCCAATAGCTAAGGGACAGAGACACATAGATGTTGTGGTTCACTGAAAATACACTGCAGTTTGCATTTATCCAAATGAGCGCCACAGACTCTAGTTCAACGCATGAGTATGAGCGCTGATGTAGAACCGGCATACTGTTATTCCGAACTCCTAGGTTTTCATTATGGGCCCAGGAGTGGACTGCGTTCCACTAACATGTGGGGAAGCCTTCATAAATGGAGTCGTCTGTCTCACCTGCAGCACCCGTTTGGTGAGGCCCGTCTTCTGGGCCAGCTGCTTCAGGTCCTTGGCATCGGGGTTGTGGTTGATGGCAAAGTAGGACTTCATGGTCCTCAGCTGGTGGTGCTTGAAGGAGGTCCTCATGCGCTTGGACTTGGAGCTGGAGGAGTAGTGGGTGTCGCGATCTAGGTGGTCGCCATCGTTCTCGTTGCAACTCAACGCTGGAATGTTGGGGGGCAGGGCAGCGCACACACACACACACACACACACACACACACACAAACACACACACTTGTTAGTTCGCGGTTACAATTTATTTGAACGTGTTCACAATACAATACGTGGCAAGAATGATGTGATACAAGACGAGGCCATGGGATACAGTTGCTTTGCTGACCGTTTTGATGGACTGGAGCTCACGGTTACCGTGGTTATACGATTGGAATCAGAAACGCTGAGTTCTGCCATGTGGTGTTACCCTTGTTGCTGGTGCTGTTTTGTGACTGCTTTGACAGACAGGCCAAGTGGCTTATCTGACCCAATTAGGGGAAACCTCATTAAGGAATATTTATTATACACATGAGCCATTGAGGAATGGCTGTTAATCTTTCATTTATGTCTCCTAAGTTAAACTAAGTTAAGTTATACTTTTTTTTTTTTTATGTCATCAGTATAGGGTTACTGGGCTCTAGGACACATGTTTGTAGAAATATTTATCTGGTGCTTACTTTATCTGGTGCTATGAAGTGATCAGTATGTGCGCCTAAGGTTTTTTCTTATACACAATGATCCCTCATATACATTTAAACGTTTTCACAGCGGAACTTCAGAGACCTAACCATGGTAAGAAAAAGGACAAATGAAAACATTTGAAGGTAATGTTTTATTCCTAGCTAATCACAGCTGTTATGATTAGTATTAATATTATTTTAGTGTATGTTTCATTAAGAGTAACAATATATATGACCTGTTGTACTAATAAATATGTTTGTATCAAACTGAATGAGTAAAACTGTTTTATTTGTACATTACATATATGGATATATATATATATATATATATATATATATATATATATATATATATATATATATATATATATATATATATATATATATATATATATATGGATATATATTGTTATAATTACTATGTTGCTGCAAATGTTACAAAATCTTCCACAGGGTCTACAAGGACTGATAACTAAATCCCAAAAGTAGTATTTTAGTTGCAAATCAAAATATCAAGTGAAGAACAATGTGATTACCCCTAAATACTGATGACACTGTGTGAAAATCACAAAATCAATAAGTAAGACGTGGATTTGTCATGAAAAAGCAGAACATAGGCTGGGTAGCAATGAGCAAAAAAGCTTTTAAATTTCTTATGACTAAAGAGAAAATGTATTGCAATTGCTCATGAATGGACTGCACTTCACATTTTCCCTTATTTTGCTTATTGTAACAATACTATATTTAGAAAAATTACATTTAATAATATTACTCGGATTTACTAAAATAATGACAGTTCAAGGCTTATAAACAGGGGCAACAAATAAATTGATAGAATATTCCCAGGGTAATAGTGTCAGGAATGTCAAGAAACGCCCTCAGGTGGCAGCAAAACTCCAAAAAAAAGTAAGAAAGAAGAAAAGAAGAAGGGTAAGAAAAAGGGGGAAAAGAGGTGCAAGGGAGGAAAACACTGCAGGCTATAATTTCATTATGTGTATTAAATGGAGAATCATAAATGGGTTCAAGTTATCTTCACTTGGACAATCCAAAATATGATGCAAACGAGGTTTAAGGCGTATTAGTGCAGTGGGTAAAGATATAAAATAGTTCGTACAATATTATGCAATTAGGGTTTCTTGAAATGTAATTTATGCATATAGGCCCAATTTTATATAATATTTAGAGGGGGAAAGTTAAAAGAGTCTAGCACATTTGTCTAACCTTTTAATCATGAATTATGCTATTATTAAAAGATCATACTCATAGTTACTGCGCACTGCATTCATGTCAAATAATTTTTTAAGGTACGAAAGTTGCTAATCTTGTTTCCCAATATACTAGCATAGCCATTTATGTTTAGCTCACGAGTTAATAAAGCTTTCGTCTATTTTATTCAAACGACATCATGAATACACTCGGGCATTTAAAGTTACGACACTTGATTTCTGAGATCCCCTAAGTTCATCTAAGATCTTGGATTTTGACAGTAAAAAATGCCTCCATAAGTTTCTTCCTCGTCGAGGAACCGCCCCTTTATGTGTTGGGAGTTAGCGCAGGAGCCTAGCCTATCTGCCAAACTGAAACATTTTGAATTTTAGTCCAAAGCAGGTGCATCTTCTTAAGTGTACAATGAGAAAACGTATAATTTGAAGGAAAGGCATCACTCTTGTTTGATATAAATTGATATTATTTCATGGTGTACATTTCTCTAAATATCTATGATACTTTCTCCCCCACTGAAATTATATATAGAATCGCAAATGTACAAACGTCAATGGATTTCAATCAACAAGGATGTAAAAATGTTGGAAGCTATATTTGCATTGGGCACATATCACTTTGTGTGTTTGCAGGTATGCTGGATGAGGTACGGTGAGAATGTAGCCTATAATTGGTAGCATTTTGTCTCATAATGTTATGCAGCTCACATCTATCAACTACAAATTAATTGTAATTAATGGCTCCGGTAAAACCTTGAGGACTAAAAGTCATAGGCATCTCACACCTCCTTTCAGCTAAGACCGTAGAGGCCACTACGTTATGCCGCTATTACTATTCGTATGTTGTCTGAGGTTACCAGTATTGTTTTAAATCCCAAGTTACTAAAAAAACAAGGTGTGAATACTTTTGTGTCGGGTATATAGTCTGCATAATAATCAGCAAGGGCATTTTCATGTTCATTCTCCCAACCCTCTCCCTCTAACAGAAATCCTGTTTGACCACCATGTATTACTGCAAAATCATTCTGTCTATGAATACAGGAGAAATCCACATCAACACGCCAGAGGACACAATTACGTGGGACTTCTGCTGGGAGTTTACCCCATACTCCAATGTTTCATGATTTTATAAAATCACAATAAGCACCGAGAACTAAATAATTTATTTGTTTGTTATTTTATGCTTATTGTCATTACTATGATTGCTAATTACATAATAATAATACCCCCCCAAAAAAAAAGAGTTATTCAAGGGACTATTCTAGGAACTATCAAATTCATTCTCAGCCTATCCTTATTAAACCTATCACATTTAGCCAACCCCTGATAGGCCAAAATGTAGGAATGATGGCATTAGTATAATAATCGCTCAGGTTTATGCCTTGTTGCATCTTACAAAAGTAATACACACCAAGGGCTATACTCGGTGGTGCTCAAGTCGTTTTTTATTTATGAAGGAATAACATATTAGTAGAGACTTAGGCTACTCTCGAAACCTCACTGGGGAGCGTTTTATTCAGGATTCTACACAGGTGCTCCCATGTTCTACAAGCTATCTGACATTGATTTAACGACCCAAAAACCCAACAAACTGCGAGACGCAACAAGTGAGACTGGGACTGGAGTTGTTGGTTGGGGAGATTTTTTTATTTCTCTCTCTTTCTCTCCCTCTCGTTCACTTACATTTTTTGAAGTATAAGCTATTTTCCACTTGTCTGCTTCCATCGTCGTCTACAAAATCATTTACATGAACAGCACCACTCTCATTTTTAAGATCTACGTTTAGAGATTTTAGAAGACAAAATTTACTTGGCATTAGCTTGTGAAATGTTAGTTGGATTTTTTTCATTCATGTAACAGTATTTCAATGAAGTGTTTCAAGAGATTATGTCATTACAAACATCGTCACTAGAAACATGCAGACATGTCTAAGATATTCAGGACTTAGCAGGCTTTTAGAAGCAGGACAACTTCGAATGCATTAATGACTTTTACATTGAGCGTGTTCATTACGAATTTGTATTTTAGGATAGATTATCTAAATCCAAGTGAATGCACGAATAGGTCCACGCGCACTTCCATCACAGAAACCGAGAGGCCTCCATTAACCATCAAGTATTTCCTTCACATCTTTGACAATAGATGATGGATTGTTATATAAATATGTATTTTTTAAGATGAGTTTTTAAATAAATCGTCATATTTAGGCCTATGCTAATTTTTTATTTAAAAACGTGGCAGTATGCGGGTAAAAATACAAAAGCAACATTAAGATTTTATATTGCTTATTGATGAGGTATTTAGTTTCAACATACTCATTTAGTCCTCTATATTTTCCAACTGTTATGTTTTTACAGTAATTTGTAGGTTATTTCGCCAAAACCAGTTCAAACAAAAGATGTCAGCTAATTTTGAATACGGTTAACTTATTCAAATAACCACAACAAAATGTTTTTAAGAAGGGTAGATTTCTGTAAACCAAAAAATATTTCGATCAATCCAAATTTTGTTTTACTTTATAACACGCACAAAAAATAGGCTTATATCTTTTATTTCACCATTGTTTGTTTTTCTCTTTTGCAACATTTTGGTAGTTATATATGGCCTTAACAAAAAAATGTCTATCAGGTATATATATACATGCCATATCGTCTTACCTGCATTGTAAGCCGCCAAATCTGCCCCAGGTCCGGGACTTTTCCTTTTCCTTGGTCTTCCTTTCTGCACGGTCCCGACGCCGTTATAGTAAGGCAGTCCCAGTGAGTTGCCGGTGCCGCCTCCGCCAAGTCCTTTGCCTGAGGCTACATCGTCCGTGTGATTGAAATGCGGTTGATATTCCCCTTGTATGAGTGTCTCAAAGTGGAGCCGGCAGTATACAAGACTGTCCCGCATTCCAAAGTGGTCTCCGGTCGTGAGCATTTTGTTGCAGCTAGTACAAGTGAAACAGTTCAAGTGGTAGACCAAGTCCCTGGCTCGCATGACCATCTCCGACGCCGAGATGCCGAGGTGGCACCGGGCGCACCTCTGGACGGAAAACCTCCTGCTTGGGAGAAGAGAGCGGATGACACAAACACGTACAGAATTTAGATTCACAACTTTTGTTCTGTGATTTTGTACATTGATATAAAGTAGCGGGTTTTGCCAATACAGGCGCATAAATAATCAATACATTGCATGAATCCTGGCCTTCATTCTTGACTATTTGCAAGATAAAACTATGTTGTGGTTTGGATTAAGTGAAGCATCCAAAGCAAGCTTATGCCTACCAGATCCTATACAGTCATCAAATAGTATAGGTTATTGGCTGTAATGTGTTAATAATACAGGCCTATCTTTAGGACTGCAAGGATAACAAGCTCGGGAACATTAGCCAGTGACTCCGAAAGTGGTTACAGGCTTGTCATTTGAGTAGCAGCAGCTGGGGGCCTAGACGTGTTTGTAAAAAGTAGCCCAAGCATTCCGGTTGTAGGCCTAAACCTAATTAAACAGTTATTGTGTTCCTACTTGCTTTGCCAGGTGTTTTGTTTTTTTCTACGCTGGCTGTGGCCTTGCATGTGTCATGGTTACCTGTAGTAATCTTCTTTGCAATATATGCTTCCGTCTTTACTGAAACAGGTCAGCTCGGACTCAAGGTTGAGTTTGCACTCGCAGCATTTGAGGCAGCGCATGTGCCACTGTTTGTCCACGGCGAGCAAATAGTAGCGGTCAGATATCTTTCCGCCGCAGCCCGCGCACAAGGCCACTCGGTCGCTGTTGATGGACGTCATACTCTGAAAAGGGAAATCAGTTTTATGTTAACAGTAAGGCCACATGTTCGATAGTATATCACCAAAAGATGTCAAGCCCAGTCCCGTTCAGCCTAGAACTGAATATCTCTCGCACACAACTTCGAATACATTTGTTCATAACGTCTAGGGCCTATTTTTAGAAATGCAGCCATGAAAGCAATAGAAGAAATTGTAACACTACGTAGGCTATAGCCGAAATGTGAGATGATGTAACACTCTAAGTTCGACATGTAACAAGTCTATGTGAATACAACAGAAACGTTTTTTTGTAATGTGCTTAGTGTAAGACAAATACAAAATTAGAGGAAATGGCCAATTCGTAACCTATGCACTAGCACAAAGTTATAAATATATGTATTCATTTACCAAGCTCGAGTGTTCATATCAAAACCTTAAAATCACCAATTAAGGAATCATTTTGATAACCAAAATATTGCGAAAGTATCTGAGTAGACAGAATAAACTGATCAAAACACGATCAAATAACAAATAAAATAAAAGCAATTGGATGGTTGTGTGAAGTACTTGTATTTTCCTATATATTTTAGATTATTCCTGTTTTCTGAAAACAAATAAATCAGAATAGACATTTATATTAAAACTGTTGAAATACGATTATTTATGTTTTTAGAACAAATATGAACGTTATTGAGAATTTATGTTTCGTGTCTAATTGGGTTCTACTTGTCACTGGCAATGACTTCTTATCCTCCTGCTGTCAAAGGCTTAGATTGTACACAGGGCCTACCTTCGTAAATTGGCTATCGAAGTAGTCATTATCATTATCTGTTATACTTTAGACTAGTGAGCTAATCAGACATCTAAATAAAGTGAAACATTGATAATATTGAACGGCTAACGTGCAACTAAATGCAATATAAATGTATGACAACTTACATTTGAAACGCAGTTTACTTTCTGGGTGTATATTATTTAAAACGTAAGCTTTATTTATGCCTTCACGTGTCTGAAAGCATCGACAGAAGCGTTCACCCACCGTTTCAGATTCCCCCATGTCTATAGCCGAACTGATGGCGGTAGAATCGCTCTTAGCCCTCCGGTCCATCTCGTCGATAACCCCCTGCATCTCGCCTCCGGGGAGCCCGTGGAAGAGCATCGTGGAGGCTGGAGGGCTCCGCTTGCAAGCGTCTCCCTCAGATCTGCAAGCCAAAACTTCTATCAGAAGCAAATCTAGCCCATGCATTTAAATTGAATGGTTCCCATCTATTGGTTTAGAAAGTACAAAAATCCAAGCCAGGAAAGATAGTATATTAAAAAAAAAAAAAAGAAACATTTTGGGGAAGACATTTCTTGTCCAACACAGATTTTGAATCGGATTCAAATACAGGCCTTTTAACATTGCAGACAGACCACATCTTTAGTTGTACGTGCTATAGTTTACACGATCTTTCAACACTAATGGATTTCACGAAAATAATCTATTATTTATAACCAATAACTGAGATATTTAAATATATAAACATACCAGCAAACAACAATGCAAAGTCTGGATCAATTCAAGATGCACAAAGAATGCTGCAATTTCAGTCTTTCATCCGATAAAAGTAATTCAGCCAATTTCGAGACTAGCCCTATGGCAAACGTTCAACTTGCATAACGGAAAATTCAGGAGGCAAAAAGTATTCCGAGAGACAATAGAGCAAGAAAAAAACGTAAAAACATGCAGATTTTGAATGACGGGTGGTTATCCTGGCCTCCACTCTTGAGTTCAGAGAACCGAATATCTATGCTGCTATGGTTGTTGATGCAAAACATCCATAACCGAAGAAAACCGATTGTAAATAGGCCTAAAATAATAACAGTCTACAAAAGAATAATGCGCAAAACGCACAATTGTTCGTGTCCACGTGTTTTTGCAGAAAAATACGTCGTTTTCTTACGGGTATCCAGCTCTTCAGTGAAACGAGCACTGAGCTCTATGTGTGTGCAATTTGGGAGGAGGATGTGTACAAATCCCTTGTCAAGACTCCCTGTAGCGGTCACAGCCTCGTTTCGCTACCCACCTTCTCCGTACCTAGCTACAATCCGCGCCTTTTCTACGAGGACTCGTACGTCACACAGCTCTTTCAGTCGCTCATTGGTTTGCAAACGTCACGAACATGTTCCTTATTGCAAAGTAGTTGGAGTTTAAAATATCAAAACCAAAACTGAGACCCAGATTTTTTCGTTGGTCAGCGTGATATTTTGATTCGGGACTTCATTTATTTTTATATTGCTCGTCGATGTCAGTGACTTTGATAGGCAAGATCAAGGAAGTCATTTTAATCATTTAAGTCACGAGTATTATTGTTAGCTTATTTTCGGACTAATTTCAAAATGCTTCAGATAACGGCTAATTTAGTTGAAAAAACATGGCAATTCACATAGGCCTGAATGTATTTAAAAATGTATATATTTCACGTAAATGTTGTTGGTAATGTGTGCGGTTGAAATTATCCAATTTGCATCACGTTATCCACGTTTACAGTAAACCAAATTCATTTACCTGTTTATATAAGTGTAGGCCTAGGGACTTAGGCAATTCGGCTATTAGCTGCATTGTTTTACGCACCATAACAATAACGTAAATTGAACAAAAGAAAAGGCTAAGACGTTAGTAATAGACACTGTAATTGATTCACACAAGAACACAATCGATGTATACGAGGGGTATACTACTTATAGATTAGCCTACATATATCTATATCGGGGTCTATGTCGATATAGGGGTCTGTATTTATTTAGCAGATTATTTCAGAGAATACGCTGTTTCAATATTATGATATTTTGTTTGTACGCTTAGCATGTCATTACGCAGCGGATGGTGAATGGGAATGCATGTCATGTCTGGCACGCTTGTGTGTGTGTGTGTGTGTGTGTGTGTGTGTGACCGAGACAGGGCGAGCTGGAAAGATAGCGTGAACGTGATTCTCTGACGCCACAAACATATTGTTGTCAGAGATATTATAGGCTATCGAAAAGTAACAGAAAAATCTTTGTTTTGTTTTCAATTAATATTACCCTGCCAATATTAATATCACAATTGCTGTTGTTTTTTAAATTATTTTTAATAAACATGCCTATGTAAAGCTTAAAACCATAACTGATTTTGTGAAAGAAAAATGAGAAAGGTGAATAATAAATTGACTATAAGGGTAGACTACAAGCAAAAGACAGACGGTCAGTGTCTGGCTCCACCGTGGAGTGCCATCCATCTCAACAAAGGGAAAGTGACAGGTGAACAAATCACAGGTCTTCGGTTACCTCACTGCACCTCTTAGCGACGTCATCCTCAAGCTGAAGCCACTGACTCCTGTACCATCTGTTCTCAACCCAGCCAGGCACATATTGGACAACACAATGCTCGGACCAGCTCCGTCGCAACAGCCGTGACTAAACTCCAACAAAGAAGAACAACCCCTTCGGCCGCAGGGGACCGGGGATCTTGGTCGCCCCCGACATCATACCACCAGCGCCGGAGCTACAGAAGAATACCTTGTGATTAATCCATGTAATTAACAGTCATTGCCTTGCTCTGATTTTACCTCTTAGTTTCTATATCTGTCAGAGTGACTTCGCTAACTTTCTGTCATGTTAAAGGGTAGACTAAGGCATCGGAAATAAAAAAGGTTATTTCGTTATTGTTTTGTTGGGATTAGGAACATGGATTATTTCAAAGTAGCTAAAGAAATACGCATTTGCTTACTCTTGGGTCATGTGCTGTCACTAACATGTATTTTCACATTTCCAATACTATCAAACGATATTATTAAAAACATATATGAATAAAATGATTTATAAATACTAATAATTATAAAACACATTGGGTGATTTGAGTGAGATAGATACTGTCGCTGTTTTTCTTATTATTACTCACGAGTACACATAAAGACTAATGTTGCCTATAGGTCTATTGAACGTTTATGTCATCAGAATAATCCTCACTAAAGACAGCTTGGGCGTAAAGAGTTTCATCACTCAACCAAAAATGTTACTTTTCACGTTATGTGCGGATTAGTTTCGTTTAGTCACGCGATTATAGGAGCCTACACGCGGGCCTGCACAAAAGCGTGTGCCTTCTGAGACGTGTGTTTACACCGTTTGCGAATTTTGATGCCCACCGTCTGGCTCGGATAACCTGTCTTCTGAAACACAGCGGGAGGACGCGTCTCCTTCTCAGGGTTCCCAGCACTCTCTTCATGGACATAATTGACGGCACAACGATAATATTATTATTAATATTATACTGCCAAGAATGTTGCCGAGGAGTCGCATACAGATTAGATTCGATGTTCCATCAAAGAAAAAAGAAACATTTTAGTCAAAAGTCAACTTACATTTTCTGGCAAAGATTATAGTTTTTGCCAATTAGTTGCTGTTAATGTTCATAATTATTATACAAATCGACAACCATTTTGTCGTCAACATTTCTCAGTAGCTTTCAATGGCATATTGTTTTCCAATGTTATACACTGTGCATTTATATTTGTTTACACGGAGTTAAACTACATTATTGGCATTTGCAATAGATCATGCATTCTTTTCTCTGTTTTTTAATACAGAAATGACAAGTTACAAATAAAAGAACACATTTTGAAAGCCTACCATATCATTCCTAAATGTTGTAATACTTTGAATAGACAATATTCTATCCAGCCTCTTTCTGTCTTACAGTTCTAGGTAAAATGAATGCCCCATCAAGTATAATGTGGTATATTACCGCTGTACAATGAGGTAGGCTACCCGATCATTATCTGTTTATATCGCCTATTATACGCTGCGTTTTTCGTTATTATAGTTCTTCTCATACTCTGCATTGTCCAGGTTTAGGGCTTGAGCATTTCACGTTAAATCCTACACCTGTTGTTTTCCAGCATGTGACTACCACTACAGTTTCAGATTTGAATTAGGCTATGAAGTATAAACATTCACGTATAGGATTTCAAGATATATGATGTCTCATTATATCATCCTAAAAAATGTCATAATTTCAGTCATGTCGACCACGTAGGCCCGTAGTTGCTGTTTCTTTCACTCACAGAAACTCACACATAACACCTCTAATTGAATGAGAATATCTCCCCGTACGTCCTTGAGCTCGAGCCTCGTTAGTATTTTTATTGCCTGCGTGCGGCTCTGGTCCTTATTTATCTGCGCGCGCGCTTCAAAGAAGTCTTAATGAGATCTGTGATCTCGCGGGGAAGTGGGTTTAACTTCTTGAGCATAGACCTACTGACAGTACACATCTACCTCGAGAAGAATTCTTGAATATTTAGACAATGAAGAGAAACAGAGAGCGGAAAACGGACGTTAAGCTGAATCACTCAGTAAAAATGTGCCTAATGATTTGTGCATTTGAAAATGAATAAGAACCATTTAACTGATAGGTCAATTCAAATAGGTGCGCTCAGGGTCAATCTAGAAAATTCCTTGCGATGTGTATTCAACGACTATGCATGTGTTTTTGATTCTCTGTTGGAGACTTCATCTTGCTCCGCAAGCATAACATTTAAGCATGTCCAACACTTTCACTTTGACAGGCTTGGAGTCGTTGCGCTTGCCACAGGCGCGAGCGCATGCTGCCAAGACTGGCGAAGCATATGGCACATTTTCGCTGGTACATTCAAACGATATGTTATTGTGTATCACTTACTTAACCCCCAAGCAAAGTGCGTGTGCAAATAATGGATTAATAAAGGATTCTGGGCGGAAAATCGGATCTTCTGCGTAAGAAACAATGATGTTTGCAGCTTTTGTCCAATTAACCATCTAACACTACAAATTATTTGACTTTGGGTTTTGACGTAGCAGTCGATTTCAGATCCACAAACTTACACACTTAATTGGCAAATAACACATACGTTGCACTCTTATGTGCAGTGTTTTTAGGTTTATCAATCGACCTGAACTGAGTTTTGTACCTTATAATAACCCTGTTCATTGAATATAATATTCCTCTCCATTGAAAACTATTAAATTCAGATGTACACAATTTGTAGTCGTGACATGTGTGTGCTCGCGTGTATGCGTCTATTGCGCCACCCGCTGAACAGGAACCCTGGTGATCCCTGGCATTCGACGCTGGCACGGGATACCATAAGCAGGGGCCGGTGGCCAAGCGATTCCTTTTCTTGTTCATTGGGAGTGATACTGCGGACTAGAAAAATATGACTTTTGCAGGTGGCCAAAGGACACAGCATGGATTATCTAACCTAATGCATAGTTAACAAAAAAATATGATTACTTATCGCACAATGAAATATTTCTTGATTCATAGTACCCAATTCAGCTCAGAACAATGTAATGCATGCGCTGTAGTATGTACATAGATTTCCTACATTTGTTGCAAACTTGGTGTCATAAGTCTTGTTCTGTGTTTTGGCTAACATCACTTATATCACTATAAATTGCCTAGAAAATGCGAAAGTCGAAAATGACTCATACAATTTCGTGTCCTTTTCACTTAAATGGGACCCGGATATAATTAGCCTAACTATAAAGAATGAATTAAGTCAATGTTGCGTCTAAAGTAGGATATGTAGTGTAGCCTATTGCAACAGCATATACAGGCATAATAAACAACTCAAAGCGAAGTCAATTAAAAGCGGAAACCTGCAAAGACTAAACCAGAATAGTTGAAATATAAACATTACAACCGTTCTAAATGACTACAAACTAAAATACCTTCAGTGTATCAAGGTGTACCATGATAGGATTTAGTTACACGGTGATACAATCTGTAATATTCAATTAAAACATCGTGCAGGAAACAGAAAGCCCCCCTCACACCACAAACACGAAAGAGCCTTGGTTTCCTACGTCCTAAATCCGTATGCAAATAAAAACTCATGTTATACTCTTAATTGAATAAATGCATATTTATCATCTACGTACTCTGTCTAGAATAATGTTAGCTCATACATTAAACATGCTTTGCCCAGCACGTCTGCGCGCGTGGATGAAATGTGATATTGTGAGGATCAGTGGAACAGAGTTTAGTGGTATCTTTTATCCTCGCTCTCCAGCTCTTGTCTTCTTTAAATGAATCAACACCTGTGGATAAACGGGAATTTACCTTGGTCTCTCTCTATATACGTCACACCCCCAAGAACGCAATAATAGTTTTGTCATATTTTGTCAGTTTATTTGTTGTAGTATAGGCTTCACCTCTTTCCAAACCGTTATTTATTTATTTTATATGTTCATGTCGCTGCTTATCAGTAGTGATATGAACTTGTTTAAATCTGTCACTGTTAGCTTTCAAAACGCTAGCTCTGATCTAATTTTGCGCAGAAAATCAACGTCAACTTTGATGCTCTTCGTGCGTAATTTCTGATGCAGTTTAGCTCCAGGCTCCATCGTTTTTGGGATCTCTGTATACATTTTTCGGGGTCTCTGCACCGTGGCAATGCTCCCAAATGAGCGCTTTTAAATCTCAATTGTAGGCCTGTTATTCCGATGATAACATCTTATTTATTTTTATCTCTTTATATGAAATTCGTATTAATAGTAACATACGCATAACATAATATATAAACGAATATTAATAGGAAAAATGAAATGTATTATCAACGCCCTTTTTCAGTTGCCAGAACTGTCTTACAATTGTCAACTTAGTGTGAATGTTTCGGTTTTTGCCTAACAAATTGGTAATTGCCTAATGGTATACGGAATATAGGTTACATACTGCAATTCGTTATTTAATAGCTAGCTCTGTTTTGTAAATTGGCTACCCGTTTGTGAATGAACAGAAACAAATATCTATATTGCGTGCTCTAGTCTAACGGTTCTCAAACCTCTCCACCAGGCCAGCAGATGTTTCACAACTTTGTTTTAGCGTTTAAGTACCACTCCTGAATCCCTTATTTCAACGCTTTATAGTAAATGTCGGCTACACGTTGAATCAGGTGTGCTAGCTCTGTCATAGATAAAAGCTTAGGGTGTCATAGAACTGCTTGGGGTCCCGGAGGACAGGTTTGAGAACCTTTACAAATCCGGTATATCTCGTTAACAAACCTGGCACAAACAATCAAGGGGTTTACTTTGCATGCTGTTAAGCCCCAACTTTATTTCCCATTTAAATTGTCTAAATTCAAGACTTGCCTTTTCCGATAGGAACAAGCCTAATACACATTTAAATCCCTCGTCATAATCCGTATTGTTCTTTAAAAATAAAGGGAACTTGTGTTAGTGTGTGTATGTGTTTGGGAAAGGAGATGAGTGGGTAGTTGGCGAAAAAAAAGAAGAGGAGAGGTGGACAGAGCGAGGGATGGATGGAGAGACAGAAGGAGAAGGACAGCGAGAAGATCGATGGAGAGCGCTGCTTCTGCGTTCGTTCTCGAGCGGTTAGAAACGCACGCACCAGCCATTTATTAACAGATGTTAATTTTTTTTAATGCTAACAACATTAAGTATGATAACAGAACCATCGCATTATGTAATTTCTTCCGGCATTGCACTATACGCGTATCTTTATTTTTTATTTGAATTACAAAGTGCACATATAAATTACCATAATAAATTGCGGTCTGTATCATTTTTGAGCGTCTTCAAGGCATGTAGGTATCCATTTGACTATAGATTTGAATTGTTAGTCGTATCCATTTGACTATAGATTTTAGTTGTTAGTCGTACACTATTGTCAATAACCGAAAGTAGGCAACAACCTTTCACAAAGTAAGCCAAAAGCAACTGACATGGAATAGATGTCTACACGAAGTGTAGCACAGACCTAAACACTTGCTGAACAGGACAATGTTGAATGATTATACGTTCCTCGTTGACTACATGCCCAAAATGACAAGATGACAGTGAATGGGAAAACAGACCATTCTAAACCCAATTTATCCTATTTGGACAATATGTAGATATTGTTATTATAGTCTATTTAAGGCAAGCCAATATTAGGATCATTTTATATTCATTAAAATAGTAGTGTGAGAACATCTCGATGTTTTATGGTCTTCCATTACTTTCAGATGCGTATTAGTAGCATAATACAAGAATATCGTGCTAATGTTGAAATACCACGCTCATTTAGAACACATTAAAATACGGAGAAAGAGAGAACTAATAAAAGTAATTGAATGTGAACAATGCAATCGTTAAATCATCATCATGGTAAGTGTAACTAATGTGTTTTGACTTGGAACACTTCAATGCAAATAATGGCTTTGTCATTTTGATTAGGCTCATTAGTATCGCACGCCATTCATTAACGAAACGAGCAATTGAGAGAAACAAATATTGGATGCAATCCATAGTATTCATTCAAGTGTCATGTAATACACGTTTTTGTCATGTTTTACAAATTGAAATGCTGTGGTCTTTTTTCCTGGGATTTGTTAAAGGATAATTCCCCAATTTTACAACTTTGTTAGATGGTTCTTCGCCTTGAAAGCAGTTTAAAGGTCCAATAGAACTCCATTCTTTGAACGGCCAGTACAAACTTCAGCTAATTGTAGCCATAGTAAACAAGAACCATGTAAGTTCATGAAGCTAAGTACTGAAAATGTCCTGTTACATTTACAGCAATACGCTATGGCTGTGCTCTTCACAGATTTTCCCTTTAGGGGCCACTTTGGTCATTATGACGTCAGTGTGAGGGCCGCAACAAGACAAAAAATGACCCTAATGAAACCTCACGTGTAGCATATAAGGCTATCAAACCATCGGACCCAGTATGAAATGAAGACCACTATGGTCTATATTCCTGTAACCTTAAGGGCATCAAAATCTTATGTAATTCTCAACATGCTACACATTTTAACAAAGAAAACGACATGTAAATTCAATTTATCCAACAGAGATTTTACCAACATTTCTGGTTATCTTTCCAAATGTTTAAAGACAAACATGTAAGTGGTCAACAGATTTGAAAAAGAAAATATGGATTAAAAAGGAAGTTTTCAAATTCATTTTGATATAACAGGGAAGGTCACTTTAAACATGCACTTTCAAAGTCATTTTCATCAGTTTGTTACAGATGTTGCAACGCAACCACATTTTTTGTAAAAGAAATGCAGGCTACATTAGTATTAAGTCAAGCCTATAGTTTATTGTTATCAAAAAAGGTACGGACCTAAATAAATGAAGTAGCCTATCTGTCAAACATCATGTTGGACATATCCAGTTGTTTCCTTCCCAATCTACTGAAGTGTCGAACCGTTAAGCGCTCCACCAATATTCTCTAATACAGCAGCTCAAGGGGGGAGCACAACCAGACTCGAACTCAAGCATGCGTTTTACATTCTGCTAATAGTCCTAGAATTTCTCTTACCAAATCGTATGATATTACACAATCAAGCTAACGACGTATGTTTCCTTCGGCATCAATGGACAGAGAATATAGTTCCTTATTTTTAAGAAAAAAGCAGGATATGTCAACATGACAAAATTGGAAAGTGCACTGTCAGGGGATTTTGTGAGTTTATCGCTGTTCAACTCCAATGTTGCAATTAAATCGTCCGCATCATGCGACTAAAACGTAACAGAAGACTGGCCTGTCGGTACATGTAGTTGATGGCGAGACAGAGAAGCGTTGTTTAGGCTTGTGTGTTTTGCTCTTGGAAAACTACAACTCCCACAGTAAAATGCAAGGGTGTAGCGTGATCCGCGCATGGAGACCATGGCGATACCCAGGACGTTCTGACGGGCTATCAGAAAAATAGCCCTGGAAAACGGGTCAACGCCCCATATAGACAACACTATACTTGGACACTGTGAGAAATAAAGATGGGGTCCCGTATCAAGTAAGATAATTTTCCGTTTTGCCTTTCCCTTGCTTCCTAGATGGAAATAGGTTACATTGTTCGCGAGAGTCAAGAGGGAGAGAGCGAGAGGGGCAATACAAGGCCCGGACTTGTTGCGACAGACTGAAGGACTTGTTTACCGGACCACCTGGAATTTAATGTAGAATAATAATATTCATTAATCAATAGGACTATGTCACACACTAACGTTGGAAGATGACACAGTTATGGATACGCACACAGCGTAGCTCGTTGTAGTTTGCGTCGTGCTGTGTAGCCCAAGATAATGATGTATGGAAAGGAATGTAAACATTACAGACAGGTTCGGTCTTGTTAACGGGTTCATTCACACACCGCATATATGCCTTCGGGGCAAACATACATTCTACCTATGGAATTAGTACAGTACAATGTATCGGAACGGGTTATAACATGCACAAGCCGGGATTACCTCGCGTTTTGCCTATTGATACAGTGTTGCAAGGCAAGCTATTGCTAGCATACATTGTCAGGCAGGCTAACGTTGAAATGTATTCGGATAGGTTTACAGTTGTCCTTCCGATAGAGCAGTGCACACTAACCACTTTGTGTCTTACAGTGTGACCTGGGACGTTAACTTTTGTTCCCTTTTGCGATTCTATGTCATATGGATATACTGGTCAGTGACTAGACCATTGGTTCACATTAGGCCTGGACCAAACGTAACCAAGTGTAAATTAAATCACAAGGTGCACTTCCTTCCTGTCATATATCAACGCCTTGTTGAAAACCACTAAGTCATGATGTTTTTTAATTTTACAATGTTCCTCTGGCTGCTACACTATTTTACTGTTGTTTATGGCCTCAATGAAATGTGTTACTGAAAGGAGAATTAATCTCAAATTTTAGGGCAACCCCCCCAGCCCCCTGACCCCCCAGAACTGTTTTGCTTCTATGTTTCCTATTTCATTTACTAAAGTTCACAAGAAAACACTTCCCCTTCTCACTCATCCACTGTGAAAGAAAGTTCCCCGATTGTTAAGTCACTCCTACTTCACCCGTGTCCATATAATGTCACAAAGTGAAGGGAAGAATGAAAACCTTTTTTTTATGTCATTGGGCTATTGCTAAAGCTATTTCCATTGAAATGACCCTTAAGCACCAATATGTGAAATTAACAGAGCACTTAAGATTTGTTGCTAACAGTCTATTTGTTTTTAGATATTGTGTATCGCCCCTTGCTATGTCACTCTATTATCTTACACAGTCACAGTGTCCTTCCTGCTGTGGAAATGCCCCTTCCGAATACACTGGGAGCTGACCATAACATGCTTTTTGATAGGCTTCATTTATATTCGGTTGCTCTGTGAAAACTGCTGAGTGATCAGAAATTCACTCACTCGCTGAGGTTTTCGTTCTCACATTATGAAGCAAACGTTCAAGTAGATTTGATGATAACATTTATACACACACACACATATATAGAAACACATCAAAGGTCAGAATTTTGTCTGGCATAACAAGCAACTGACAACACAGAGCATTATCTTATGGCTGCACGTTAGTCTTGTCAAAGTGGACATGTCTTGGGAGGCTAGAGGCTGACCGTGGACCTCTGTTTCAGGGACAACCCAGAGACCACATTTGAAGTGTACCTGGAGGTGACCCACTCGGGAACCGCAGGCTCTGGTAAGTAACCCACCCACCCGATAACACAACATTGGTAATTTACCCATGATCCCTCACTGCACTTGATGTTCTGCGTGTGTCGTAGGTAAGGTCATTGTATTTAACAGTGTTGAACATTGTTGTTGCCTCGTGGGGCTGAATCAGTGCAATTTCAAACGGGAGAAACATTCACACTTATTTCCAAAATAAAATCTGCAATGAGATGGGAGAGACATACGAACACGGTTGTTTTCTCTTTTGTATGTTAGAAATGAATGTACTGTGTGAAACACTGCTTAAGCAACCTAGGAGTATTTTCAGGGCCAAATAGTGGAATGTTCTAGACTGGCCAAGTCAATCACCTGACCTTAATCCAATTGAGCAGTTGTTTCGCTTGCTTAAGGCAAAAATTTCCCCAAAACAAACAGGAATTCAAGAGGGCTGCAGTAGCAACCTTGCAGAGCACCAACCGGGAAGATACCCTGTATTTGGTGATGTCAATGGGTGAAAAATAATTTGTAACCAAAGTCTACATAATTGCCTAATAATAACCTAATAAAGGTACTTAATTTGTCTAATTACTTTTTTCCCCTAAAATGGAGGGACCATATCATATCAATGAATCAATCAAATTTATTTTATAAATAAATTTTTACGTCAGAAGTTGTCACAAAGTGCTTTTACAAGATACCCAGCCTTAAACCCTAAGGAACAAACAACAGTAGTGTTGAATTTCAGTGGCTAGAAAAACCTCCTTAAGAAGGCCAACATTTAGGAAGAAACCTCGAGAGGAACCAGGCTCAGAGGGGTAACCAGTCCTCTTCTGGCTGTGCCGGGGGAACATCCCAAGAGTCAATATTGTAATAATGCATGTGGGCTGAGTCCAGAGTCTATTTAAACCCAGTCCAAATCAACAGCATGACCAGATGGACAAGGACAGGGACAACCAGGGGGTTTTGCAGAGTGGCAGCTGGTATCGTCTTGATCTGCAACACAACCAGGAGGACTGTGGACAGGGACAGCAATGAGTCAAGCCTGGTACTCCGCAGGTGTGGGCCAAGTCCTCATGTCCTCCTAAGTTTAAAACAACAGGAGACAGGGAACATTTAGAAAATGCATTCCTTAGATCTACATGGATTTATAGTGGAGAAGGGGAACTGACCCTACTCCATAATATTGCAGTGTAAGACCTTGGGGCTGAGACAGGAGGGTTTCACTGACACTGTGGCCCTATCTGGGGGAGGCCCCGGGCGGGGCCCAACAAGCAGGAAATCAACCCACCCACATATAAGACTGTATAAGAATGACTATAATTCCTCCATGGTTCACAGTTTATGGATTTAAAGCGGACAGTCTCAAGCTCAGCCTCTTAATGTCATTGTTTCATTTCAAAGACAATAAGCCAAAACAGCTAAACGTGTGTAATTGGCCAGATATGTATGAACACTATATGTTCAAAGGGACTTCAAGTATAAATCCTAAAAAAAGAATGCTTCCCTGTCTTAGTAATTTTTGAGGGCGCTGTATTGGACCAATTTACTTCTGTTATTCTTGTTCCCTAAATTGCAGAATTGCTCAGTTAACAGCTTATGTCAACTGACTCGAACAAAAAATGTCACAACCTTTTTCCTTTTGGAATATGTACGTTCTTGGAGTGCTACAATATGTTTTTATAATGCATGTCGTCTGTGGATACTTGTTTTCAAAAACACAATATTTCGAAGGAGTTTTTGAGGTAAAATAACCATCAGCAAACCTGCTGTTAATACATAACATAGAATAAACTGTTTTCCAGTCCACAGCTTCATACTATGTGTCAAACATAGTGAACTGATTTTTTAAAATGTAATTTTACCGGTCAGATGGGATTTGGTGAGATGTCCATGGTTTACTTTTTTATATGAATTATTTCGCACTTCCAAATCAGACTTCAGCATCAGTTAATTGAAGTCACTGCCTAATGTCTATTGCCTTGCCTCACCAGGGTTAGGGGTTCAGGAATTATGGAACTGTATGAGTTCAGTACTGTACTGTTAGTGTGGAACTGTATGAGTTCAGTACTGTACTGTTAGTGTGGAACTGTATGAGTTCAGTACTGTACTGTTAGTATGGAACTGTATGAGCTCAGTACTGTACTGTTAGTGTGGAACTGTATGAGTTCAGTACTGTATTGTTAGTGTGGAACTGTATGAGTTCAGTACTGTACTGTTAGTGTGGAACTGTATGAGTTCAGTACTGTACTGTTAGTGTGGAACTGTATGAGCTCAGTACTGTACTGTTAGTATGGAACTGTATGAGCTCAGTACTGTACTGTTAGTTG
Source organism: Esox niger (assembly GCA_016801105.1). Classification (NCBI taxonomy): domain Eukaryota; kingdom Metazoa; phylum Chordata; class Actinopteri; order Esociformes; family Esocidae; genus Esox; species Esox niger. The sequence continues at coordinate 87,452 of JACXGJ010001232.1, forward strand.
CTTCGGATTAGGTCTGCTTTTAGGACTTTTAGATGTATTCTGGAATTTCTGGTAGCTCGTTGTAAAAGTTGCACTGTTTAACCAAAAAGGGTCACCATGTCACTGAAAAAGATCATTTTCAAACTTTTGAGTTTTTTGTGGCTAACTAAGACATGTTAGTGATTCTAATTATTGATTATGTACATTTAAACCAAATATTAGACATACAGCCAGAAAGGGGTGGTTGACAATTACTTATCAGACGTCACAGGCTGTTTTTAATAGTGAATAATAGCGTGTAATTCCCTGGCACTGCACAGTCTTTTGCGTGTTAATAGTTACTCACAGTGTTTGCTGTGGAGAACTCATCACCCCCACACACTGTTGTGTATTTACACTGAAATGTACGTATCGGGATTGTTTATCTCTAACAAAACCACTTATGAATTATATATTAATCAGTGTATTTTCTCAAGTGTAAACAATTAATTTGAACCCTTGCATATCCAAGTTGGGTTTGGTCCCCTGCTTGCATATTCTATGAATACATTTTCCTCTGTGAAGTTGAATTAGGGGGGGGGGGGGGTTGTTCTCACTTCTGGTGCCCTGTTGTTTTCACAACTTTCAACGGTTGTGAAAACACAGCTCCTATACCTACCAGTCACATCCGTATACCGTGCATCAACAGCAACCACTGATTTGGGAGTCTTAAGACAACATAAACGGGGGATGCGTACTAAAGTCTGTCGGTCTGCGTGAACCTGTTTCCTGTGTGCGTCCAGGAATAGGCGTGACTGTGAGGAAGCTATGCCAGCCATCGGACCCGTGTTTATAGTATCAGATTCCACCCAGCTGCTCCGGGTACATGCTGTCAGGTCTCGGTGGGGGGTGGGGCGGGTGTGTGTGTGTGTGTGTGTGTGTGTGTGTGTGTGTGTGTGTGTGTGTGCATTGTCATGTTTGGGGATGTCCGACCACGGCGACTCGTTGGATGCTCCTAAAGTGCAGTTTGAGTTTTACACTTAAAGTGAGGACCTCGTGTGGCAAAATATATTTAGGTAAAATATTTTCAAAGGGAGGCAAATCTCTGGTCTTCACTCGGAAGGCAGGTCTGTGTGTGTGTGTTTGCATTATGCTTCTGTGTGACTGGCATGTTTGGGGGACAGAGGTCACTGGCGTGAGGTCGACGGGCTGACTGTTTTTGCAACTACGTTAGTGTGTCCTTTTAAGGAGGAGGGCGGGGCTGGATGTTTTACTGTGGTCCTTGTTGGATAGTGTGATCTTCAGCAATCCTCAGTGTTGACATTTAACACTAAACTGGGCGGTGCCACATAATAGTCATGCCCCCTGAAGCCTCGAGCGCTGGAGCATCAGCAGGAATCTATTTGAATTGCATGCCCACTTTCTCTGATGGGCCAACATTTATGATGGTGTGTTTAATGTCAGTCAAAAGGGAGGGTCTTGGAAGGTGATTGAATTACATGGTTTCTTCTAAAAATGGGCAAACCTGCCTTAAGGCCTGATTACGTTAAGGACAACATAAGACGACATAACAGCGAAATATTATAGACCAACATAACAGAGAAACGACAGAAAACAGAGAAACGTTAAGGACCGACATTACAGAGAAACGTTAAGGACGGACATTACAGAGAAACGTTAAGTACCGACATTACAGAGAAACGTTAAGGACCGACATTACAGAGAAACGTTAAGGACCGACATATCAGCGAAACGTTAAGGACCGACATATCAGCGAAACATTAATATTTAATAGCCATTAAGGACTAATAGCGATGGGGATGCTGATAGTGAACGTAATACCACCCATTTATGTTCATACTGAACGGAATCGTGGTTTACAAAATAGTTCAATGCGAACGTAATTCCTGAGAGGTACGATTAAAAATCATTCCTCCTCTGTCAAAGCTTTATCCATAGACGCCTTTCTTTACCCTTTTGATTGTGTCCCACTTTCATTCTGAATTCTCGTGCTCATTTTCGCTACATTAGCTCTCTCTTTCCCTTTCCCTCACTCTGCATTCTCTCTGCATTCTCTGTGTCTATGTCTACATTCTCTGTCCCTCACTCTTTTCTGTGGAGTGTCCTTGTCCAGCATCCAGCCTCGAGCAAAGACGAAAGCCTTATTATATCTTTAGCCTGACTCCACACACACACACACACACACACACGAGGGGAGGGGGGAAGGGGTGCCCTCTTTGTTAACAGGGAAACTATTAACTGAGAGAGAGTTAATCAGAGTCATTGCGAAAGGAGGTAGCATTTACATCCCAATGGACTGCTGCTTCCCATTACATGGGGACCGCTTCATTCCTTTTCACTCAGAGGGAACAGGGGCCATGTTTGCTCAGGAGACTAATAAGCTCTGTTCCAATATCTCCACTCGCCAACATTCTAGAATGCAAGCCCAATGCCTGCTCCAATCCCATGGACATGCGCTGTTAGCGGGAGGTCTTGGTGGATGTGGAACACCGTACTGTACATGGTTAGGATGGGATGTAGGGTGAGCGAGAGGGAGTTGTGAGGCGAGCGGACTAGAGAGATGGAGAGCACAAGACAAACTCTGGGGGGGGGGGGGGGGGGGGGGGGGGGGG
>JACXGJ010001233.1:0-89991 GCA_016801105.1 Esox niger
CTTCAGAGTGATTATCCCGTTCAGTCATTATATTTAGTCTTCAGAGTGATTATCCCGTTCAGTCATTATATTTAGTCTTCAGAGTGATTATCCTGTTCAGTCATTATATTTAGTCTTCAGAGTGATTATCCTGTTCAGTCATTATATTTAGTCTTCAGAGTGATTATCCCGTTCAGTCATTATATTTAGTCTTCAGAGTGATTATCCCGTTCAGTCATTATATTTAGTCTTCAGAGTGATTATCCTGTTCAGTCATTATATTTAGTCTTCAGAGTGAGTTTCCTGTTCAGTAAATTTTTACTCTGACTATCCTATGCACTCATTACATTTTCGGTCTTTAGATAATTTATTCTACACAGTCGTTATATTTAGTGTCTTCAGAAGGATCTCTCACTGTCCATGTCCAGATGTCTTCAATGGGCGGTATTAGCAGCAGCACTCTGATATTTACTGTCTGCTGCCAAAACTGCTGGGTCAATGGTCAACAGGAGATGGAAAAAGAACGACAGAGCAAAAGACAGCAGCAGGAATGAAGGAGATATTACTCAGGCCAAGAGAGAAGTCAGTGATTTGCATTCGAGAGGCCGGGCGGTAAATGAGGTTTCAGTACACGGGTCAAGGATGATGGCTTCAAGGGGTTATAAATTACCATCAGACTGACAGGGCGAAAACAGACACCAGCCAACACCTCAACCAGCCCTGGTACTGCAGACATCTCCAATAGCCATACCTGCTACACCTGTGTCTTGTCAGGTGTTCTGCATCAAATACTTTTTACACCACTATATAAAAAATAAACCATATAGAAAGTGACCAAATTACATGCATAACAATTTATGTGACGTTTCAGTGTAGTCTGTTATGTACTGACAAACAAGGCAAAAGAGATTTTTCGACTCGAGGGATATTTTTTAGAAGCAATTTCACCAACTCCTGGTTGGTGTCTACTATCCAGACAACTTTTCATTGGTTATATAAGGTAGCATGAAAACATTTAATTAAGCTGAAGCGCATGGCTACTTGCGATGTCCTTCCTCCGTAGCGGTGGGCCATTAGCAAAACCTGATTTTTATAAACAGATCGTTTTGGCGAACATTGGAAGCCGAATTGCAGTCGCGATTGAGACATCAATTTGGTTTCCTGATTTGCAGGCAATTTTTTTGCTCAGGGCAAAATCATTATCACGGCATGCAGCACAGAAATACCTCACTGTAAAATTTGAATGCTCACTGCAGAACGATTTAATGGGGACAGCATATCATTCTGTTCCAGTGATGTTACAGGAAGAAAAATTGCTTCTGGTTCTAGCAGGCATACCGAAAAAAATTCCCATCATTACCCCCATGTGTGGAGGCGATGAGGCGTGACGTGTGCCAAGAAACCCATCTAGCTCCCGGTAGAATGAATAGGTCTCTCTACCACTTGCCCCTAGCGCTGCCACTAGCTCCGCCCCTAGCGCTGCCACTAGCTCCGCCCCTAGCACTGCCACTGCAATTCTGGTCACAGGTCTGACTAAAACCACACTACAACCTTTTTATGACGTGACCAAACGGACGACCTCATTCTCCTCAGATAATCGATTTTGGTGGCTGGACTCCGCAATGTCCCTGGTTTCACCCAATTAAAAACGTTGAAGTTAAATCACAGGTGATCATTTTTTAAATTAGATGGATCAGTCTGATCAGAATTGCAATTGAATATTGGGTAGTTCAACAAACTCGCTTTGCTTCTCTGGACTTTTTATGAGCGTGTTTCATCAGTATTGTCAGCAGACACTGACAATACAATGTCGAAGGCCAGAAAGCAACATCAGATCAGATTTTTCTTGTTGTGATTTTCTGTTGATGATGAATATTCTGTGCAGTGCATTTTCTTTGGAATTCAATACGGGAATGGGAAAGATGTGTGCGCTCAGGTGGTGGAGTGACTTTCCAGCTGTGAGGAAAGGACTTGAATAAAGACAGTATCTGTAAGCCTTGCATCAGTGTTGTATTCTTACGACATCAGAACAGTTTGTTTTGTTTCTTTGCATAGCCTGCAGCATATAGAAGATTGTCTCACAGTTTGTCTGGAGGCCTTTTCTTTTGTTCTCAAGCCTCAATGAACTCCTAATGAGATCCATATAATATAAAGGGGCAACATTCCTCACTCTGTATCTGTGAGAGCCAGACAGTTGAAGTATCTGTGGTTATTGATTTGTAGCTCATGCAGATTATATCTGGCCCACAATCTATTATCCTGCCTCACACAGTATTTGTTGTAGTGACTTGTGGTGCTGAATTTATATTTTTATGATCTCATGCAAAACCTCTTAAACATCCTCCTCTTAAACCTCCTCCCAAATGTCCTCCTGTTAAATCACCCCATGTCATTCTCTTTCAAATTTAAATGTGCTTTATCCACATAAACAGTATGTTAACATTGAGAAAGTGGAGAAAAACAAATAAACATGCAGACTAAACAAAATTAGACAATGGATTGGTATCCCAGACAGATAAAGCCCTGTCTGGATTTCAAGTTAAAGAAAATTCCACTGAACTTGATTTTGAGACCTTAATGTAAATTGAGAAACTTAATGTAAATTATATTATACAAAAATAAAGCTAATATAGCAAATATAGCAATATATAGCATATATTCTATTTTTTCCAATAATTTATTTGAGAGGAAAGTGTAAAAAGCTAGATGAGCGAATGCTTGTCAAAAATATTGTGGGCAGAATTCCCCTTGAATGTAAAAACAAGGCATGCGAATATAAAAATGATAAATCATTTTCATTCATCTCCATCCGCTTTTCCATTATTGGGTCGCGGGGGCAGCAGCTCCAGCAAGGGACCCCAAACTTCCCTTACCCGAGCTACATTCGCCAGCTCTGACTGGGGGATCTCGAAGCGTTCGCAGGCCAGCGTCGAAATATAATCAATAATTAGAATAATTATAATCACAAAGCACTTCAAAATAATAAAATAAACCGACTACAATAGAGTAGGTCTTGACAAGGACTTTCTGACCGAGCTACAGGATTTCATTAGTTTGAATGACCATCAAGAGGAACATGGCCCAAGCAGAGTTAGGACCAATATGTTCAACAAGGGAGACGAGCAGGTCTTCTGGAGACAGACAGCACAGCCCACCCAGCTCTCAGATCCCCAGATAAAAGGTAAAAACCTCATTGCAGATTTTCAGTACAAATATTCAAAACAAAACAATCAACTAGCGTCATTGAGTTGATTTTTATGGTTGAAATAAAAAAGATTATTTATAACTGATCAGATTTTATTCAAGACAATTGTACATAAAAATACATATATCAATAAAAACTATTAAAATAGAAGAGCAATCAGCCTAGGCTGCCATAAAGGCACCAAGGAATAGGCGCAATACAAATGCAAAATAATTTATGATGGTCAAATACATAATTCACTAGGAGTTCGTTCATAAGAGGAGACTAATTTGTTCTGATGGCACCGACCAGAATTCATCAAGAAGAATTCATCAATTGGTCCATATTCAATTTTATGCTGGTGTGAAACACGGGTTGGTCCGGTGTGGCAGCAGGTCAAATTCTGCTTCTGTTGTTGCTCCCGGTGGTAATATGAAGTCTTTCCATTTCGTTCTTTCCTCACTGAGATTGAAACTGAATGGGCCACAAATGACATGTACTGATAAACAATTGTCTCTGGCGTGATCTCAGTCTGTCTCACTCTTGCACAATCTGATTATCTCTCCAGTCTCCACTTATCTGTTCAAATCATCAAAACAATTCTCACACTGGATTGGTTCAATGCGATATCTCCTAATAAGAGGCGGCTGGAGAATTGGCGCAGAAAAACGAGCCACACGAATAGAACAAGAGGTTCTTAAGGAGCTCCAGACAAAATTACAACAGGATATTACCAAACAGGACAAATTACCAGGATAAAATACTTGTTTAAGTTCATACGCTGAAGCCAGTCTAGCAGAAACCCAACAGCAAGGACACATTATAACTGTAGATGCTGTGGGACGCCATCACTATAAAGCTAGCTAGCTAACACATTAACGGACTGAGATACAATCAGCCCTGGATTACTGGGCTGCAGTTCCATGTGTTTGGGCTTTAGGCAGATCTTTTGTTTGAGTGTGTCTGTATGCGTTTGCTTGTATAGACAGCTTGCACAGTCTGTCTAATCACGCTGTTCCTTTAGTGCATGCATCTAAACCATGTGCATTCTGGACACAGGCCCCTCTTTATTTACATCCTATTTACTTGAAAGTGTACATTTGTGCTCATGTGGACTTTCTCTTATTTTATTAGCCAACGACAGATTTTAAGAGATGATACACAAGCTTGTAAACCTGTGACATCCGCCAAATGTTCCGGTGAACGGCACCATTTTCAAACTTGAAACTATCAGATTGTATTTGTTAGTTTTTAAAAACGTTAATCTAATCCCCTAACCCAAAAATAGCCCCTTGTTTAAGAGGATTTGTAAAACAAGTCAACACAAAAAAAATTAGATTTCACTATCTAACTAACTTTCAGAGACTCAAAACATTATTCCAATTAAAAAACTCTAACCCTGAACCTCTAAGTTCTGACCCCTAAACTCACCTCTAACGTTAACCCAAAATGTTACCTCTAAGGAAGGTTGAGTAGTCCTTGTTCTACTTTTCTTGTGGGGATTGTTGGTCCTAACAAGTATCAATCAATGTATTTTATAAAAACATTTTTACATCAGCAGTTTCAATGGTGTACAGTGACTCTGAAATCATCCAAGCAGGGTCAGAACTCAGGAAGAAACAGAGAGGAGCCAGACTCTGAGGGCGTGGACACTCCTGTTCTGGCTGTGCCAGGTAGAGAACATGAGTAGATAACGTTTTAGGCCACCTGAAGGTTTTTGCCTGTTCAGATGACCAGCGGGTCAATTATACTTGTACACACACACACACACACACACACACACACACACACACACACACACACACACACACACACAACGGTACAGTGGAAAAACATACAACAGAAAAGGTACACACACCAGATGTCATGTATGAAACACTTACATTTACCCACAACGCACACAAACACACACCCAGTCAAATAGACAGATGGCCGGCCAAACATACAAACACAGGCGTAAGCAAATTACAGAACCATCGCTATATTTACTCTTTCACTCTCAGGGAAATGTTTGCACTGCCAAAACACAGTGAGCCAGACACTGTTAGCAGCCAAATATTAATAACCGCATGCTGAATGTGACAATGAATTCACACTTCCCCTAACACATTATCACATTCCCTCATCTTTCCATTAAATATTCGACATTCACCCTGCCATGATGCGAAGAGTCAGAGAGAGAGAGACTTAAAGAAATATAGAGACAGACAAAAGGAGAGGCCACTCGACTGGCAAATGCACTTTATGGTAAACTGGTTTTCACTCTGTCCAAACAAATTGTGTTGTACACCCAGATGTGCATGAGCAAATGTACATACAGACAAATGTAGCAAATTCACACACAAAAACCTGCCCAAGTACAATTTGTACAATACATCATATCTGTAAATCAACCCGCCTGAGCCCATTTTTGCCCAAAACAGGCCAACTGGGCAGAAAACCGCCTCGTCTGGCCACACTGATCACCTTACAATTGTGGGCATGTCCAGACATGTGCAGGCCCTGATTTTCAGCCACCATTAACCACGCGTGAAACATGCTTCACTGCATGTTACTTAGCGTCTAAAACACAGAACAGGTTGTGGTTGGGGTGATTCCAGGGAGCTGGATCATACTTCCGTTGTGCAACCTGTAACCTGGTGTTAGTGGTGAAGGGGAGAATGACCTCACCAATATCAGCATCCTGAAGGTGGATGACACAGCCCAGAACAAACGATTTTCCCCTAGTGGCCTGTCCAGGGCTGCTGTACCCCGAGTCTGTCCCATACAGATGAATGTTTATCTTCATGTAGGGAGTGATACATGATTTCGGGCAAAGTAAAATGTTTAAAATAAATAACTGTTTTCTGGCCCAATGCTACAAACAACTAGAGATCGAAAAACGCAAAATGGATTTGGAGGGTGATGTAGGAGTGCCATAGTGAGTGATGTAGGAGTGCCATAGAGGGTGATGTAGGTGTGCCGTAGTGGGTGATGTAGGAGTGCCGTAGAGGGTGATGTAGGAGTGCCGTAGAGGGTGATGTAGGAGTGCCGTAGTGGGTGATGTAGGAGTGCCGTAGTGGGTGATGTAGGAGTGCCGTAGAGGGTGATGTAGGAGTGCCGTAGAGGGTGATGTAGGAGTGCCGTAGAGGGTGATGTAGGAGTGCCGTAGTGGGTGATGTAGGAGTGCCATAGAAGGTGATGTAGGAGTGCCGTAGAGGGTGATGTAGGAGTGCTATAGAAGGTGCTAATGCACTGGTGGCAGTTGATGGAGAGTCAGTCCATCACGAGGGAGAGAGCGTGATTTGGCTCAGCCCGGGGCCACTCTCACAGGCTCTGGACAGTCCAAAACCACAGATTATTTGTGGATTATGGCCATGCTCCTGTCCCTGATCTCTGATGGCTCTTTGTGACCTTCCCCGCCTCACATGTTGCCATGACAACAGCTACACAGCCATCATTCCATCGCCAAGTCGCTCTAGCCAGGTGGCCACTTCCGCATCCTTTGAAAATGTGTATGAAAATTCCCACACAGGGGAAATGTCGGAATTTTTTAAACAGGCTGAGGAAAGTGATGTCACTTCCTTTCCAGAAGCGCTTAATTTTGCTTGAAAGCACTATCTGCCAGACATTTCGTCCCGTCTACCCAAACTCATGATTTGTTGTGAGAGCTGTTCATCTGACAAGAACACTCACTGGACCATATTTGTATTCTCCATATCCGAATGAATGAGAAAAGCTAGCACTGCTACTGGACCTTGTGTTGCTGGAAATTATGGCTAAAAGGCAAACGATTGAAGCTGGCTGTTGGCTAACAAGCAAGCAAGGAATGAGAATGTTGTCGGCCAAGCGTGGCAGTTGAACATTTCAAATAAGAGTCCCATATATTGATATTGAAGAAAAAGGGTTCACAACATTTCTACGTATGAGTCTGGCATTCCAGGTCATAGGACTAGGTTGTTGTTTTAGCAGAAAGTGTAAAATCACTTAGAATTTTTTTTTCTTCGCTATCGATAAATGTGTGCAGTTGTATGGTGGGAAATTGTGCTATTAGCAGGATAAACAACTATTACTGAGCCGTCCAATACAAGTCATCATTACTGGGCCATTCAATACATTAAATGATTACCGCGCCATCCAATACTAATAACTATTACTGAGCCGTCCAATACAAGTCATCATTACTGGACCATCAACTACAAATCATGATTACTGAGCATTCAATACAAGTCATTATCACTGCAAATCAATGCAAACCATAATTATTCTGATGTTCAGTACACATCCATACATCTCAACAAGCACAAGACAAAGCAATGTCAGACAGGACAGAGCCAATTGGCCTTGTTAAAACATCAGCGTGTATGTCTGTGTTTGAGCCTGTGTGTGATTTGAGTCTTTAAAAATGTGTGTGTGTGTATATGTGTGGTGCATGTGGATGTAGGAATTAGGTTCTGTTGGAATGTGACAGAGGTGGATGAGGTCCAGGAAAGCCACTGGAGAACTCCCCCAGGACTAGAGAACTCTGGCAGAGCCAGGACACACTGCACATGGGTCCAAGTGAAAGAATGCGTGTTGCGTGGTCGTGCGCTGTGTTGCGTACCATTGGAAGACTGGTAATATATGTACCTTTTGTAAAGAAAACATGTCTCCTATTTCTTATGGGGTGATTTCTATTATCATTAGGATTTAAAAAGGAGCCAAACAACTATGTGATAGTAAAAGAGCACAGCTTTTGCCAGGGTATGAAATAACAGTATAACTGTAGAAGCAATTCAATGTGCTTAACAAAGAAAAATATAAAAATACATTAGAATAAAAACAAATACTAGAATGATTACTAGAAATACTAGAAAACACCAATAAAACAAGGGGGACTCTTACCACTTTAATAACACAACAAGGGGGACACCATCATTATAAAACATTGAATTATAAAATAGAAATAGAATAAAAACTCAATTAAAACATAACTGCTAGATTCAGTACTAGATTCCATTAGGAAGCTATAAAAGCTATAAGGCTGACAGTGAGGTGAAGTATAAGCACTCAGTCACATGCACTTGAAAGAGAAGTGTTTTATCCTGGATTTAAAAATGTATACGTCTGGGTCACGTCAAAGATCTTCTGGTAGTTTATTCCAGTTGTGTGCAGCTTAACTGCTAAATGCAGCTTCACCATGTTTAGTTTGGACCCTGGGCTCTATGAGCTGACCTGTGTTCAGAGAGTTAAAGGTCCATAATGATCATCCATCTAAAATGAATATCTAGATGAAAAGTGCACCGTGCCAACGAGTACTTGGCTTTAAGGAGACAAATGAAGAGTGACATCTGACACAGCCAGTTAAAACAGATAAAGCAGTGCGCCCCTGCCCAAACGACCTGCTGCTCACCTGCACCTAATTTACATTGGTCTAAAAAAAAAAGTGAGGTCACTCTGAGACAAGGTGAGGTCACGTTTTCAAAACAGTTTGTTTTCAGGAGTGAACCTCTAAAGGGTTCTCCAGAAATTGTCTCTGAAGCGGAAGCGAAGTCTGAGAGTGTGCGTCGTATCATGTTAGGGTGGAGCGAGGGGTTGGGATAGCCGGGCAAAAGTTAAAGGGATGAGGACAGTTTAAGGAGAGGGAGAAGCCAAGAGGCAGGGAGTGCCACAACAGGATTACAGATGTTCACATTCGTATCACATGAGAAACAAATCAGCTTTGACTCTTCACGGGTAGTGTCCTGTTAGCCATTACCTAATACATCCGTTCACTATGTCAGCTTTCATCCATTTGATATCCATGAACAAAACGAATGCAACCAGAAGTCAGAGGAGAGCCATCTTAATTCAGCATGAGACAACGATGTTAACCTTTCATAGTTCTTTCCTTTCTCTCTCCAATGAATACAGAATGTATACAATCTTTATACCAGGATACAAGGGAGGTGGCCAATGGTCATAACCAGCCATTACACAGACAAATACCCTCCAATAAGAAAGGGAAATCTTACAAAAGACCCTTGTAAGGTATGTTCCAACCTATGGTCAATGTTCCTACCCATCAAGCCTATAACAATCACATGGGCAACTCCTAGCAGGAGGTATGGACAGGATGTGTAGGGCCCATCAGTATCAGGCAACACGTCCTATCTATGGTCCGTTGATCTGAGTTAGTCAGCACATCTGTATTGTGTTAAGTTTCTCAAGCCTACTTCCTCTCAGCTACCGCCGATTCAGTGCAGTCAGATCATATTAGCACAATATCTGTTCACTGCCACTGATTCAGAGAAGTCAGATCATATTTGCACAATATCTGTTCACTGCCACTGATTCAGAGAAGTCAGATCATATTAGCACAATATCTGTTCACTGCCACTGATTCAGTGCAGTCAGATCATATTAGCACAATATCTGTTCACTGCCACTGATTCAGTGCAGTCAGATCATATTAGCACAATATCTGTTCACTGCCACTGATTCAGTGCAGTCAGATCATATTAGCACAATATCTGTTCACTGCCACTGATTCAGTGCAGTCAGATCCTATTAGCACAATATCTGTTCACTGCCACTGATTCAGTGCAGTCAGATCATATTAGCACAATATCTGATGTTTGGGGTCATAGTAAGTTGACACAGTGCATTTCTTGAGTTGCCGGTCAAATCCAATCTTGTGAACGTTTGGTTGCTCCTAACTGTTGGTTGAAGTGTGCCTGGGAAATCACTTGAATGTGAATTTGAAATGAACATAACTACATGCTACACTATATTTTATTTGATTAATGAAAAACCTACGAACACGGCACATTTTTTCTTCCTATTTCTTCCTATTTTCTACAAAGCTATGAATGTTTCTGGAGAATCTGCATTAATCTTCATTAAACTCTGTAGTCTGTAGGGGACATTGCACAATCATTCACAAATCTGCCAGGACACTAGCTAGTTTAGCATAGGGTTCAACAATTGTATGTATAGTTTTACGTGAATTCAGAAAAGCAGTTACCTCGCACAGCATTTTTCACCTCTGAACAGAACAGATGTTGCTGTCCACTGCAACTGGTCTGATGCCCAGACAGCCAAACAAACAGCCTTCCCTCTGGTCCAAAATGTCTGCAGGGTCCTAATGTCTGCTGCCATTAAACACTAATCTGCATAAATGTGCCTTTTGGAATGGTTGTAGTGGCATTTTTTCTAGTTGGCCTGAGCTTGGCTGCATTCCTGTAGCGTAATGTTTAGGTACATCTTTCATAAACTGATCTCATTATTAGGTTTACTTCTTCTGATTGAAAACAAGTATATACATTTTTTAAAGAAATCGTGTGAACCACTGACCTACTGGAAAGGATCAAAGTTCACTCTAATAACATTGGTTTGCCTGATGTTTTTCTAGTCAACAATGGCATAATAGTAATAGCAAATGCACTGGACGGTAAAATATCCCCAAAAAAGGGCAAAAACTAAAACCTGCACCCCTTGGGGTCCCTGGGACCAGGATTGGGAAACACTATTATATACTGGTTGTGTTTGTGGTCATCAGGTGACAGTATATCACAACCAGTGGATCTTCAATTTTATTGTACCATCCAATCAATGTTGCTCTTCCTGGAGTATATCTTACATAGCCCCCTCATGTGAATTTTCCCACAATGCCTGTGGTCTCAGGGGCCTGTCATCAAGTAACCTCCGAGGGGGGCTTGAAACGGTAGTCGTAGATGAAACAACGTGTGCAACATTTAGTATGACATATTTGGCTGTCTGCATTGTAGCATTCTCACTGCTGGTGTTTCTTCTCAGCTTGCTGTGGAGCCAAGATGCTTTGCTTCACCAGAGCTGGTCCTCCCAGCGGAGACTGGGCTGATGAGCACACCTCCTTCCTCGCACTCCTTTTCTGCCCCTCTGTTGTTGCCGTGGTAACTGGCAGAGGAAGTCGGGTGCACGGGGAGAGTGGAGGTGGGAGGGAAGTGAGTGGAGGGGGTATTTGTGGGTAGAGTTTGTGGGTTTTGTGGGTAAAAGAACCATAGAGCCCCCCTCTCCTGCTCCGAACCATCTTGAACAAAATATTATCTGCAGGGGTTACTGGAACAGCCACATTCATGAATCAGCACCTCCATTGGGAGAGCTATGTTAATGAATCAGTTAGCCACACCAATCGGAGAGATTCATGAATCAGCACGCCACACCAATTGGAAAGCCACATTCATTAATCAGTTAGCCACACCAATCGGAGAGAGAGATTCATGAATCAGCACGACACACCAATTGGAAAGCCACATTCATTAATCAGTTAGCCACACCAATCGGAGAGATTCATGAATCAGTAAGCCACACCGATTGGAAAGCCACATTAATTAATCAGATTCATGAGTCAGTAAGTCACCAATTGGAGAGACATGATGAATCAGTAAGCCTCATTGATGGTAGAGCCACATTAATGAATCATTAAGCGGTGGTTCTTCCTCTTCTTGTACAGTAGAATCACGTCAAACGGCACCTCCGTGATTTGTTTTGTGGTGGCAGTAAACAATGCACTCTGCTTGGTTCTTTATGTGCGTCTGTGAAACAGAATGCGACGCTGCACAAAGTTAATTAGTCATTGCTTTGCATAGGAATGTGACTTCAAACAAATGAACCTCCCCCTTGGATAAAATGGAAAGAAGCTGGCTGGGTTCTGTGGACAGGATGTTTTATATTTTAGCCATTTGGTGTAAAATAAAAATACTCAGGTATTGGAGGGCGGAGTTAGGATATGGGGCAGAAACAGTTGGGGAACGGGGAAAGGCCAACAGGACCCCGGTCGGCTGGGTCCTAAAATGTTCATAAGATTCAGAAAGGAGATTTCATCGACAGTTGAACACGTTCTGTGGACAATGACGCTCCACACAAAAAGGGAAAATAATCTCAATTTGAAGCTTATTCTGTTGCAACGCAAAGCAGAGATTGGGGGAAGGTGGGAGGCAATGAGTGGGGTTAGGAATGGAGGGAGGGAGGGAGGGAGAAAGAGGGAAATTGAGAGACAAGAAGGAAAAAAATAAAGATATTAAGAAGAAGGTAAAGACAAGGGGATGGATAGTATGTTTGATGGCAGAAAATAACAAAAATCCTAATGCAAGAATCCTCCATTGGCCCTGGTGCAGATTAAGGACGTTGGTTTGCGTGCTGAAACCATTATATAATTCAATCTCCCTGATGAGATTTTCGTCTTTCATCGCTTTCTGTTTTTTTCCACTCGCCCCACCCCATTGGCAGGTTTAATTCTCCTTAATTTAAGCTAAATTACTATTTTTGTGACTTAGTAAATCCCTGGCCGGAGCTAAATAGTCTTACACTAATTTGATATATTCCCTATGTGTCTATTCATTTTCTTTCACAGCCACTGACATTTAAGTACCTGCTTCAAGCGACAGAGTTGCTATTTTAAATGACTCTCCATCCTAAGCTCCTTTATAGAGTCAGTACAAGGGCATAGGCAGTTTTTTATTTTTATTTCTACTGCATTTTCATCCGGCACAGATTACAGGTGGGCGGGTCGGGAGTGTTCGGGTTTATCCATTGCCTGAGAGGTATACGTGAATAGCAGCTGACTTTGGGTCAGATTAAAAAATCCCCCTTGATCCAACATCTGTGACACGTGCCGGCCGGTAAAGCTGTTCCAATTGGTAGATGAACAATCCCCTGGAGCAATCAAACGACATCGAACTATTTGGCAATATCAACCCTGTATCCAACTTAAACTTGAGGATGTGGCAATTCCACTGGAACCGGCCTACACTACGGTTTGGTGTTTTGATTAAACCATGTTGTATCTCAGTTGTTGGTCAATTTATTGTAATTCGGAGAGCTATTTTAGCTCAAGACCACTTATGGTGTTCTTGCTATTCTGAAGTAACTGCAGTTTACGATTCCACTAAACAATCATGAGCAAATCTCACCAGTACTGTCAGATATTGCAGTCTCAAATATACTGTCTAATCAAAGCAACATTGACAATGTTGGCTCAAAAATCAAACGTAACACATTTGGCTATAATGCCCAGCATGTTGCCCCGGTCGGTCGGTCGGTCGTTTTGCCACTTTCCACTGCTATATCACGTGTTTCATTGCCCAAAAAGTTTGGAGACCCTTGCAAACCAGATGGTAGTAGGCTCAAGTTGCCCCTACTAGGCGGTATTGCTAACACTTTTAGCCATGTTCAAATGTAATCAGGTACACCTGCAGAATTCCCACATATTCCCCTAAAGCAGTGTGTCAAGGCAAAACGTTCACCAACTCACATGATTCTACTGTCGTCATCACTTTAAACAGGTATCACTGCATTCTTAATTAGTTCCAAGGCTGCTAGGTTGGTATTGTCAGACGCAGATGGTTAAATCTCCGCCCGGCGCGCGCGGAGCAATTATTATAATTCATGACGCAAAGCGCGATGATTCACGACGTTATAAATAGAGTGGAGTGTGATTCGCTCTGAACTCTTCGAGAGCGGCCTGCGCTGCCACGCAAAAAGGCTTTCCGTCCTCTGGTATTAAAATGCCTGCTTTGTTTCCTTTCTGAAAAATGAATGAGTCGAGTGTTCTGAGTGAGAGTGGTTTCAGTTGGCAGTCGGGAAGGGGCCTCTTGACTGCTCTTAGAATGAATACGCTGCACTACTCTGTGACAGCACAAACTGTGTTTATATCCATGCCTTCTCACAAGTTATTTTCACAGTGACTTTACTCAACATGTTACATTAAGACCTATCTATTTACCTGTCTGTCTGTCTGTCTGTATCAATCTATCTATCTGTCTATCCGTTCAACTAATGTTCTATCTATTACATACACAGAAACATAAGGTTAAGCTCCCTGTGTCTTTGCAAGATTCTGCTCCCAGATAAGTCCAGGGGTCCAGTGGAGGGTGGTGTATTTGGCAAGCAATGACTTTGGGGTTTACGTAATCTAATATTGTTTCCTTGCCTTGTCCCAGTCTCTTATGGCAGCCTGGGCACCTGTGACATCGAAAGAAGGCCAGAGAGTGGGTTACTTCTGGTGTGTAAGGATTATAGTGAGCGAGCAACATTATGATCACGGAATGTGTTTGCGACACATTCTCAACATCGACTGTCCCGTGTACGCGGGAAGTTGTTGCAGTTAAACAGGGCCTCAGTCACAAATTGCAATCCCTAACCTAAATGTACACCAATGTGCATTTACACACATGCCACACTTGGTGTAAAGGTGCTTATAATGGTAGACAACATCTAGGAACGGTTTGAATCTTGACGAAGGAAGACTGCATAGTGCATAAATTTAATATGCAGTTTCAAATTAAATAAAAATTCAAACATTTCTTGATGCTCGGTCACTTGTTGTGTGGTAGATGACCTGCACTGTTCTGTGCCCTCCAGTAGGTGACGGGTGTAAGACACTTTCCGTGGATCATCCAATCGGATGTAGTTAACATCTGCAGTGGGCGGAGACTCCAACCAGACATTGGTGGAAGAGGATAGGATGGACTGTGACTGATGTATAGAGGAGAGTCATGATGGGGTCAGGGAATTTTCCTGCCACCTGGGATTCGGGGAGATGATGGTCCCTTAAAATTTGTCAGTACTTGCTGCATCTATTTTGCCCTCTGTCTTCACAAGCTTTCCTGGCCCTGGTGCAGAGAAACAAACCCATAGCATGATGCTGCCACCACCATGCTTCACGGTAGAGATGGTCTCCTCAGGACGATGTGCCATGTTAGGCTTGCACCAAACATAGTGCAAATAGTCTCATCAGGCCATAGAATCTTCTTCCACTTGCTGTCAGTCTCGGACATTCCTTCTAAATTTCAACAATGGCACCTTTCCATTAAGGTCACTTTTGTGAAGCACCCGGGCTATTTTTGCAATATGTCTCCCGGCTCAGCTGTGGAAGACTTTAAAACTCCTTCAGAGTTGCCAGAGGCCTCTTGGTGGCCTCTCTGACTAGTGCCCTCTTAAGCCTTCTTAATAAATTACTTTACTGAGCTCTGGGGGGATATTCAATGCCTTAGAAATGTTCTTAAATCCTACCCTTGATTAGTGCTTTTGAGGAACCGTATTCTGGATTTGCTTTGAACCTTACGTCATCTTCATTATGTCGTTTTTGTTAAGAATTGTACTAAGCAATTGGTTGTAACACAGCTCACTCAGGTGTCACATCAAAGGTTGTGAATACATCTGCAATCAATTATTTTCAAAAAAAAATATGCAGATTTTACCTACAACTTTGCCATTACGGACTCTTTTTGTGCGTTAATCAGTGTAAAAAAACGTCCAATTAAATCCATTGTGATTTCATGCTGTAACACAAACTGTAGAAGACTCCAAGAACCAGAATATCCATTTCTTTCCAGAGCCACCCTATCTGTTTTTCTTTTCTGAGAAAGTCTCTAGTCAGAAAAATACAACTGTCATACTTTATTTTCTTCATCTCTGACAGGATTCTTCTGACCGTGGTGGTGATCTTTCGGATCCTGATCGTGGCAATCGTCGGTGAGACGGTGTACGAGGATGAGCAGACCATGTTCATCTGCAACACCCTGCAGCCGGGATGCAACCAGGCCTGCTATGACAAGGCCTTCCCCATCTCGCACATCCGCTACTGGGTCTTCCAGATCATCCTGGTGTGCACGCCCAGCCTGTGCTTCATCACCTACTCCGTGCACCAGTCGGCCAAGCAGCGCGACCGCCGCTACTCCTTCCTCTATCCGCTGCTGGAGCGCTCCGAGTACAGCCATGGCGGCGCCCGGAAGCTCCGCAACATCAACGGCATCATGGTGCACCATGGCGACGGAGGTGGGAAAGATGAACACGACTGCATGGAGGTCAAGGAGATCCCCAACGCACCCCGTGGGCTGACACACGGCAAGAAGTCCAAGCAGCGTCAACAGGAGGGTATCTCGCGCTTCTACATCATCCAGGTGGTGTTCCGCAACGCGCTGGAGATTGGATTTCTGGTGGGCCAGTACTTCCTGTATGGCTTCAGTGTGCCAGGCATCTTTGAGTGTGACCGTTACCCGTGCCTGAAGGAGGTGGAGTGCTACGTGTCGCGGCCCACCGAGAAGACGGTCTTCTTGGTGTTCATGTTCGCCGTGAGCGGCATCTGTGTGCTGCTCAACCTGGCGGAGCTCAACCACCTGGGCTGGAGGAAGATCAAGGCCGCCATCCGGGGCGTGCAGGCTCGCCGGAAGTCCATCTGCGAGATCCGTAAGAAGGACATGGCCCACCTGTCTCAGCCCCCCAACATGGGTCGGACCCAGTCCAGTGAGTCTGCCTACGTTTGATGGAGACGGGCTAGAATCTGTGCCAGTGCAACGTGGGAGAGGAGTGGGACAACTATTTTGCTCTCTTTTTTGTGTTTGATTAGGAACGAGGTGAAAAAGAAGGCATGGTGAAAGATGCCATAGAATATTTGGTGCACTTTTCTTCTTTTTTTTTTTTTTACTCTTTTTTTTTTAACTTTGACATGGGAATTGTTTTTCGGGTTCTGTGGGAGATTATGAGAGGCAGTCGGCTGTGTAGTTTCCGGGCCAGAGCCAGTGGGGTCGAGGAGGGGACTGATGAGTCGTCTGTCACGGTGCTGTTCTGGCTCATGTCTACCGTGAGGAGGGATCCTTAACTGTAAAAGGAGCGGAAGAGCTGTTGCGACAATGATCTACCCTTCGAAAGCAAAGTACCACGAATCTGACCCCTCTTCCCTGTGGAGGGAATTACGTAGCTCTCAAATTGCTCTCCGGAGATGTGAACCGATCCTGTCTTCAGGATCCCAGAGAAGTGTTGCCCTCCCAGGAGGAGCTGGTGCCGGGGGAAAAAATTAAGTTTATGTTTCGTCTCCTGGCAAACAAGCATTAAAACAAACACGGTGAAGGAATATTATAAACATGTCTTCTCTCCTGTTCTCTACCTCTGGCACCTTCACCTTTAAATCTGGGTTGGGGTGACAGCCGTGTCTTTTTCTCATGTCGTCCTTGGTGTAACATTTAGAGAGGAACCAACCGAGGCTATAAATAACAATACCTGCACACTCACAAACTGCCCACCTGCCACCTTCCACCAATCCCCACAACCTGGTCCATAGCTTTTCTTTACAGAACTTTATAGTGGTGACTTCAGTGAGAATGTAAAAATGAAAAGATTTAGCGAGAGAATGGAGAAGAAGAGGTGGACACGAGTGAGGACATGACTTGAGACAAAGAGAAATCAAGAGGTATATTCTCCTTGAACGGTGGCTAGTGAGAAACCTGATCATTTTATCGTTAATCCTTTTTTAAATTCAATATACTTTATTTGAAGAAGTATTTAAAAATAAACATATTTGTCTTCATGTGGAAGGGGACTCAGCAAAAAACATGCTGTTGATTAGGATCTCATGAATTACTTCAAATGTATTTAATATCAGTATTTTTTATTTTATTTTTTACTTCAAAGCACTTGTGTCGATGGAACTGACAGTATCTGAGAGGAGGATCTCATGAGGTCACAGACAAAGGCTTGGAAAGCAGTGTTTCTGTGAAGAACAAAGTGTAATTTTGAATCGTGCTCTCGACAGAGGTTGTGTCATTTTACCAGTTTGTTCTGCATTTCTCTCGTACGTGGTGATCAGCGTGCATGCCTTTAACAGAAAAGAAAAAATCGAGAGATTATGTTGGACATTGATCGTTGAAGACAGGCGAAACTCCGGTCGGGAGACTGCTCTGTGTAATCGGCAACAAAAAAAAAACTGCAACAGGGGCAGACTCGGAGAGGGACCTGGAATTTGAATCACAATGCCCTTTAAACCCTGAGGTGAAGCCCGACCTGGGAGGCGGCCTCGGTTGGGAGGGGCCTTGTGGGCAGAGGAACGACATCACAGCGAGACCAAACGTGACCAGCCAGATGTGGAGCATCACCAGGCAGCACACTGTGCCTGCCGCGCTTCCAGTGGGCCACGTCCATCGTGTGTGCGTAATGACGTCATGCCCTTCAGAGGGGTGCACGCGCATACCGGCTACGGTAAATGTCCTGTGCAGAGAGGGGATCAGCGGGGTTCTGCTCGAGTGGAACTGATTGGGCCGGCGCCTTCCCCCGCTCATCCGTCCTACCCAATTCCGTTGGAGCCTTGACGTGGGCGGGGGGAAACACACAGCCTGGAGCGTGTAGTGTGTAGACTCTACGGAACCCCACACGAAAGCACTCTGGAGCCTGGTAGAGAGGGGTGGGAGGGCTAGAGAGGAACGGAGAGTGGCGGGGGGAGGGATAGAGTGGGAACGAGAGTGGTGGGGGAGGCCTAGAAAGGGAGACAGTTGCTGGAAGATAATTGCATCAGCAGCATGTTATCTTTTCAGCTCATCAGTCAGGCAGGTATCAGAGTTTGATAAACACAACTTACAAATGCTGTCTGAATGTTCAGAGAGCACTGCATTCTTCCCCCAAGGCTTTTGCTAAGTGATAAATTAGGCTTTTGCTTTTTTTGTTTTACTTCAGACAGCCCGGGTTTCTTTTGGTGTGTGTAATGCTCTGGTAATCAAATGATAGAGTTCACCATGAAGATGTTTGGGTTTACGGTGACATTGGCTGGGATAGTGCCAAACCATTTCCAGCCAAAAGGGGAGCGCAGAGACGAGCAGGCCTAGCCGTCGTTTCACACAGCTCTAAATTTACGAAAACAGCCACGGGAGAGGAAATATAACTGTCGGTACCAATGGAACCTGGAAATATGTAGTTGTACGTAGTTGCACGTTCGCTTTGAAAAAGACAGGAAATGTACCATGTCCTGAACAGACTGATAGAAGGCCACACTGCTCAGACAAATAGCAGCATCCTCGCTAGTCAATCAAGAAAGTGATACGTTGATCCAATTCCATCCTACCGTGTTTGGGCTCAAGCCTTTCTAGTTATATCACGAGTCCGGCACCTCACAGTCCCAGCTCTCTGTCTTCACTCGGCACACTGCTGTTAGCCCAGTGGGCCAGCTGTGGTTTCATGCACGAAATTACAAGTCGCTGCCAAACAACACGTTGGTGTAGGCAGCATAAAGATAAGAAAAACAAATATTTGGGGGACTAGAAGAAAAAACGACCAGTGCATTAAAAATGCTGACTGTTTATTTACAGTCCCGTGTTATCGGTGCAGTTAATTTCCAGACGGAATAAGTCTCCCTCTTCCTAGCCTGTAGAATTTCAGTTTTGATAGGTTGTGGACGAGTACCAAGAAGCTGACTGTTGACAGGGCGTGAGTCCTGATCGCAGAGGTTAAGGCAGGCCTTTCCCTCAATTACCTTAGGCCCTTTCCTCTCTTCAGAAAGGACTTACATTGTGACCTTGGGAAGGAAGGTCTGAGGTGTTGTGTAGTTCTGAATGTATAGGACTTTCCATGATCTGTCCTGGCTCTACATGACTATTCTCCCGTCTGGCCTCATTTATGGGCACATGGCAAATCACAGGGTTCTTGCAGTCCACACTGTACTCACCAGACTATTTTCTGTATGTGGAAATTATTATTATGCTATTTTGTTTCCTTTTATTTTGGCTTGTGGATTCATTTAGTTTTCAGTTGCTTTTTTGTACAGTGGTGTGATTGTTTTTAATGTGAAGAACACAACTTTTTAAATGTGCAAACTGGGGGAGTGTATTGAAATATGTGTTATATTTCTGCCCTTGCCAAAGTTTTATGCAAATTACATGGGGACAAATGTATTATTTTTAAATGCATGTACAATGGATAGAATAAGTATGTTTCTACCGTTTCTTCTATCAAAACTTTATCTTAAAAAAGAAAAGCTTTTAAGTAGTCTTAGCTATGGAGATAAACACGTAATGGAAAAGTAATGCCAAGAATCTTTCTAACTATTTTAGGAAATCTAAACCGGATAGCTTAGAATTCAGCCCTGCAGTTTTTTGTTTTCTTTCACCCACACCTTTGAGATACTTGGATTTGTAAAGTGATAGGGAAAAGAAAAGCTCAAGATGTGGATACGATGAGCTTTTTGTGCATTGTAAGCCAAACGTTTCAGGGCACGTACAAGCCATGGAGAACACAGAATAAACTGTGAAGCCCATTGCATGCCCGTAGACACAACAGAATAAACTTCACTTCAATGTGAAGCCCATTGCATGCCCGTAGACACAACAGCACGAGGTAGACACTGAGTCTTTCACTCAGTCAAACACTTTCAGGAATTTTGCACTCATAAATTACTAGACATCTTTTAATAAAAGATTTTTAATACAATTTTTACAATTAATACAACCAAACTTTTGTAAACAGTGTTAGACAGCCTCTGTGTTCCTCCTCACACAGGAAATCTGCATCGACATGTCTAGCTAAAGAGGGGAACTTCAAGTATAGTGAGTCGTAATTTAAGGAAGTTCCTGTGTTCACATACATTCTCAAGACTAGTTAGATGGTAAGAAAATCCCTTTAATCAACAGAGTTGTTGCAAAACAGGCCCATCAACACTGCCTCTGTGGCCACCATTTTATATTCAAGCCTCAAACATGTTGACTAAAATGTTGGTGCTATCTACCCCCATCGTGGACCATCGCCAGGAGACCCATTTACCTGGCAGATTCAGAGAAACCTTTCCTAGTAGAGAAGCGAGGACCTGAGCTCACACACTTCCAATTGGCAGGAATGGATACCATCTGTGGTGGCAGAGAGCAAACATTGAACATGCCCCTTTATATGCCCGCTGTACCGCCCCAGCAAACCACCAACAGTACCACCGGTCTGAAGTCAGAATTCATTCCAACCCAGCAATGTTTACATTTGACCGCTATATTAACAATATTCACCCCGTCCTAACATATTTCTAACTCTAAAAAGTGTACCTTTAAGTGAGAGTCTTGCTAGCATTTGTAGGTTTTTATTCAATACCCAAGACCATTCAGGTAGTAGCTATAGGTTTTTATTCAATACCCAAGACCATTCAGGTAGTAGCTATAGGTTTTTATTCAATACCCAAGACAATTCAGGTAGTAGTTGTAGGTTTTTATACAGTACCCAAGACCAGTTTAGGAGTATTTGTAGGTATTTATTCAATACCCAAGACCATTCAGGTGGTATTTGTAGGTTTTTATTCAGTACCCAAGACCAGTCAGGTAGTAACTGTATTTTTTTATTTGGTACACTAGACCAGTCAGGAAGTAACTGTAGGTTTGTATTCAGTACCCAAGACCAGTCAGGTAGTAACTGTAGGTTTTTATAAAGTACCCAAGACCTGTCAGGTAGTAATAGGAGGTTTTTATAAAGTACCCAAGACCAGTAGTTGAAGGTTTTATTCAGTACCCAAAAGCAGTCTGTGAGTTTATTTGATTATGGGGAAATGTAAACACTGCAATGTGGGTTTGATTAAATTAATGTCCTGACCTCACACGGGCTGTATCAAACCAGTGGCAAGTGGGGTTCGGAGCTGTAACAGACCTCAGCTGAATGTCAGCAGTTTGGCACAGCTGACACTTTAGATGAAAAAAACAGTCTAAACACTTTAACAGGACTGGCTATGTTGACAGTGTTATTAAACAAGGTCTTTATAGGCTCTGCACAGACCCAAGCACCTTGGTATCCTTCCTCTCGGTTCCCCATGGAAACAAAAAACACAACATGTCCGACATTTCTGTCACCATGACAACGTGGCAGCCATTTTTTTTTGCTGAAGCAACTGATAAAACCAAACATGAAAACGCTGACAAAAAGGTCGAACATATACTATATCGTCAAAATGTGTCCATTAAATGCTACACTGGTCTGGAACAATCTGCATTCTCACTGGTCACAACGATAAGCCAGGAAATCATTACTTCATGCGAGACAGATTTGCGCATTTTAACAAGGGCTTATAAGAGCTGGAGCTGTAATAATTTGAACACAAAAATGTTTATTGACGACACTTGTTACATTCCTTTTGTATCGCACTGTTCACACCGAGCCATGATGAAGCCATCTCTAATTGTCTTTTCGTGTGAATGGAATGACATTCATACGGAATCGAAAGGCATTGATGTCGTATACTGTATGCGCCATCAATGCACGGTGCTAACAAGGACTGGAGGTTTTTCGGGGGGAGGGTCTGATCTCCCACTCGTTACAGATATTGTTGGCGATTAGGGCATCTAATTAAACAATGTGTAGGAATAAATATGGACCGCGGAGGCCCACGCACCTGACACAGGTGCCTCTAAGTAGCCCGGGAGTAGCATACAAGCCCTAAAGTAGCACATGAGTTATAGCCAAAAGATTTACAACAAGTTTATGATTCTTGAGCAAAACCACCGCTGCAGTGTAAAATAAAAGTACTTACAGTAGGCTAAGGTACAGGAGTGGTAGCTATGGTTACAGTCATTAAAAACAATATGAAGAACGTGTCAGGGTATTTATAGTAGGTTGGGGTTACGTCTATATTTGGCTCAGTCGCAACCACAGGGTGAACAATGACCGACAGTGTTCTTAATGAGCAGGAAAGGAAAACTGTACATTAGCAATATAAGAACATGTAATTGTTTCAACATAGCTCTACATATCTTGAATATCTATGTGTACTTAAAAATTGCAAAGAAAGAAAAAAATAGTCTGTGATTTTTAATGGAGAAATCTGTTGTTTGAACTGCAGATTTAATTTTATATCCGACTGACCTTATTTGAAGGTTTCATGAGCATTATTTCTGACTTGTGTACTGTATGTAAAGATTGAATAAAACCTTGAATGTCACACGCTGAGCTTTCTGTTGTGATTGATAAGATGCAACTTTATCTGAAGGCAGGTGCTTGGTAACATTTCAAATACTTTTCTGTGTGTGTGTGAATAACAGAGGGAGATGGGGATTCTTAAAAAATATCTGAACATTCACATGAATGGAATCCAAACCCAGAATAAAGCTGTATAGTACCATATGATATTAAGTTGTGCTACTTATGAAACAACCAAGCTTGCACAAATAGCATGAGTGACACTGAATATTTCACAGTTATTCACACCTTCCTGGCAGAATCACATGATAGCTCTCGACGCCAACTGGCAGAGTCACATGATAGCTCTCGACGCCAACACCTTCCTGGCAGAGTCACATGATAGCCCCCCGACGCCTACACGTTCCTGGCAGAGTCACATGATAGCCCCCTTGTCCAACACATTCCTGGCAGTCACATGATAGACCCCCAACGCCTACACCTTCCTGGCAGTGTCACATGATAGCCCCCTTGTCCAACACCTTCCTGGCAGTCACATGATAGCCCCCCGACGCCTACACCTTCCTGGCAGTCACATGATAGCCCCCCAATGCCTACACCTTCCTGGCAGAGTCACATGATAGCCCCCCGACACCTACACCTTCCTGGCAGAGTCACATGATAGCCCCCTTGTCCAACACCTTCCTGGCAGTCACATGATATCCCCAACCTCCAACACCTTCCTGGCAGTCACATGATGTCCCTCATCTCCAACACCTTCCTGGAAGGGTCACGTGGTCGCTGTGCTGGGATTGAGAGCTGGTTGCCATGGCGATAAGCCTGTCAGTAATATCTCTAAGAGCAGCGAGGATTAATCTGCCGACAGATGGCTGTGGGAACGCATCACTTCCTGACCACCGGGGCGTGACCACAGACCACCTCAGAGACTGCCAGCGTCATCATCGTCAGCAATATGGCCTTCATCTTAATCATCACCATCAGCATTGTCATTGCCTTACCCATTTGTATTTGGCCTAGTACCATCACACCATCATCCAATTTGTCAAAGTGTTTACGAAAAGTGTTATTGCAGACACTCATGGTCATCTTCACCATAATCATAATCTTTTATAGAAATTCTCATCCTCTTTGCCATCATCCTTTTCATGATCATTGTCCTTCTCATCATTAAAATTCTAATCATTGCCATGGTCAGTACCATCACAACCGTCCTTCCGATAAAAATCAACACATTCACATTCAATTGACAAACAGTACCATTACTGAAGGTATCAGTACCGCAGAAGGAGGAGGAGCAGGAGAAATAAGGATGAGTAGAAAGCGCAGAGTTTGCTAAAGGAGGAGGAAGAGGAGAAACTGGATGACTGCAGAGCTGGGAACAGACTGGATCGTCTGCCTGGATGCTCCTGCTTTGTCTTCAGGGGCAGCGGCTAAACAGCGGAGTGGGGAAGTCACAAAAAGGGGAGCTACTAGACCCGAATACATGACCACTTTGAGGGCCTTAAGAGAAAGAGGAAGAGCCGGAGTGTGCGACAGATACAAGGGGATCTTCATTGAGCGGAGAGGAAACCATTAAAAGTGGGAGGCAGCATCAGACATCGAGAGAGACGAGCAAGGAGACGTTCGCAACACTGAGACTTGGAGAGAGATTAAGAGAGAAAAGACAAATCGGGGAAACAGCGAGAGACTTTCCGGGTGAGCAAGAGAGAGAGTGGAAGAGGAAGATCCACAGAGGCAGTGGCTGTGGGGTGGGTGAGAGGAAGTGAAGCGTGCCCTAACAGGAAGCAGCAGATCTTAGCTGCACGCGCCAATCAAACACCAGCCAACCACGATTCCCTCGCCCACTCTCCCGCACACTGACAGGTTGGCAGGGCTGCAGAGGCACGACACGAGTGCCCTGCCGATGTCTGGCTCGCTTAGACAGAACTGACTGGACACCGGGCAGACAGGCATTGGAGGCAGAAGACGGGCCATTTGAAGCCGGAACTGGATCCACATTTTGATGGACAGGAAAACGACTGCCATGTCTTAGAACGAGTCACACGTAGCTGTTGTGCCTCATGCTTATATTAATATTTTGGTTCCATCAGGCTTGGTCAGGTCACATTTCCAGAATTTTCCATGTGTACCGGACACACAAAGTGTAGTAGGTTACTAGGAAATGTAAGAAATGCTTTTACAACGTGTCCAGGAATATTTGTGTAGCCTAATGTCTGGTTGCCATGTATTCCTCAAAATGACCATTTATTTATGAAAACCGAAGCACTGGTACATCAGTTAACCATTGCGGAAAATGGCCACAACATTTTGTTTTAAATAGTTCAATGTGGCCTAGCTTGTAAAAGGCTTCCATAAAAATAAGGCTAGCCTTAGAGTCAGGGAAGCGCTTTGGCTAACTAGCCAATCTGTTGTGAGCTTTCAATTAGTTATTCATTGTGTATCACTGAAGTGTGTCGTGTAGAACTGGGGGTGAATAGCTGTACCTAGCACGTTTATAACTGAACCTCCGATTTCCTTAGTGTCATTAGTTTCTCACGCGACCTTGGTCTTGTTTTTCTAAGTTACACTGATAATCCTCCAATCGCTGGGGAGGTTCAATTGTCTTCCACTGAAAATGAGCCTGAACCCGTCAAGTGTACTTAACAATCTAATAATGTGGATTTGTGAGTTCTACATAAAACACAAGGGAGGATGTGTTTCCAGAACTATAGAAGAATGGGGTTTGCCGACCCAGAGACTAAATGAAAAATGTTTGTGTGCGTGCGCTTGGGAGTTTGATCTTGCTGACTCGGGCCAAAGATGTCTCGTAGTGATTCTGTTAAAGGTCATGTTCCTAGAGTTGTTTTCCCTTACTAATAACAACCTTCATTTCAAAACTGCATTTTGTGTTTACTTGTGTTATCTTTGAATAATATTTGCTTTTTTGATGATCTGAAACATTTACGTGTGACAAACATGCAAACAAATAAAAAATCAGGAGGGGGGCAAACACTTTTTCACACCACTGTACCCTGATCAGTCATGACATTATGACGGCTTGCTTAATATTGTGTATGTCCCCCTTTTGCCACCAGAACAGCCGTGACCCGTCGAGGCATGGACTCCATTAGACCTCTGAAGGTGTGCTGTGGTATCTGGCACCAGGAAGTCAAGCAGCATTTTAGTCCTGTAAGTTGCAAGGTGGGGCCTCCGTGGATCGGACCAGCACATCCCACAGATGCTCAATTGGATTGAGATCTGGGTAATTTGGAGGCCAAGGCAATGCCTTGAACTTGTTGTTGTTTTCCTCAAATAATTCCTGAACTAGTTTTGCCTTTGTTGGTGCTTTCGGCAGTGGTCAAGGGACGGAATTGGTGCTCTGACTGGTCTGGTTTGACATCTTTCTATCAGTACCAACATGACATATTCCAGCAATTTGAGCTAAATTAGCTTGTCTGTTGGATCGGACCACACGAGCCTGCATTCGCTCCCAACGTGCATCAATGAGCCTTGGCCGTCCATGACCCTTTTCCTTCCTTGGACCACTTTTGATTGGTACTGACCATTGCAGACCGGGAACACCCCACAAAGGCTGCAGTTTTGGAGATGCTCTGAGCCAGTCACTCAGCCATCACATTTCCTGCTTCTAACACATCAACTTTGAGGACAGAATGTTTACTTGCAGCCTAATATATCCCATCCACTGACAGGTGCCATGGTAACGAGATTATCAGTGGCATTCACTTCACCTGTCAGTGGTCATAATGTTATGGCTGATGGGTGTATCAGTGTTATTCACTCCACCTGTCATTGGTCATAATGTTATGGCTGATGGGTGTATCAGTGTTATTCACTTCACCTGTCAGTGGTTATAATGTTATGGCTGATGGGTGTATCAGTGTTATTCACTTCACCTGTCAGTGGTCATAATGTTATGGCTGATGGGTGTATCAGTGTTATTCACTTCACCTGTCAGTGGTTATAATGTTATGGCTGATCGGTGTATAACGCTGCATACTGTAGAATTGACATTAGGATTTGTTTTAAAATGTATATTTTTGTAATGTTGACTTTAACATGACAGGTATCTGATGCAAAGCAGCAAATGTAAGCTTTCCGAGTAATTGATTAGGTAAAAAACAGTATCTTGTTGTATACTCACATTGACGTCATAGTGTAAAATGTAAATACAGAAAGGGATGAAAGAAAGAGAAATAACACATACAAAGTAATGTGAAAATGTTTTCCAAATTTAGGGACACAGATCTTTATGAGACATCCCTATGAGATATTCATACCAAATTTGGGAGTTTGGCTCACAGACTAATATACTCAGTCCAGAGAATCTAATAGAAGCACAGCCGTCACATCTGATGTAGCATTCCATGAATTTATTCAGAGCTTCACTGACCATAATTGGTGTATGCTATTACAGATGTTCACTAAGGCCTTACAGATGTTTACTCGATGTTCACACCAGTGATATTTGATTTTCTCTGCTATATATTTAGCCATGATCATCACTGCCTGCCTGTCTGTCTTTCTGCCTGTCTGTCTGTCCTGTGGGCTTTCCACAGTTCATACACGCCATACAGTATAATATGCATGAAAAGGAATAGGCAGGTCACTGATCCATTTTTCATAGATTTTGTAACATTTCATGTCGTCATTATTGATGTGGCTACTTGATCTGAATCTCTGCATCACTGTTAGTATAGAATAATGGGCCCCAGCTTTACATTATTAAGCTATTCCATATTTTTTCGGAATAGTCAAACTATGAGCTTCAATTTCATACATGGACAACATATCTCCAAGGGCCGTGTTAGACCGTCATTTCTGTTAAGACACTCATCCCTGAGTAGACACGTGACGACTAACATGAGAACTAACGTGAAGGCTAATGTGAAGACTAACATGAGAACTAACATGATGGCTAACGTTAAGACTAATATGAAAGCTAACGTTAAGACTAACAGGAGAACTAACGTGAAGGCTAACTTGAAGACTAACATGAGAACAAACGTGTAGGCTAACGTGAAGACTAACATGAGAACTAACACAAAGGCTAACGTTAAGACTAACATGAGAACTAACGTGAAGACTAATGTTAATAAGACTAACAAGAGAACTAACGTGAAGGCTAATGTGTAGACTAACATGAGAACTAACAAGAAGGCTAATGTGAAGACTAACATAAAGACTTACATGAGAACTAACGTGAAGGCTAACGTTAAGACTAACATGAGAACTAACGTGAAGGCTAACGTGAAGACTAACATGAGAACTTACGTGTAGGCTAACGTGAAGACTAACATGAAGACAACATGCCTATATTTTTTCCATTCTCCATACCTGATTACGCCAAACTGTATTTACTGTGTATTACCAACATCTTTAAAGAGAAAGTTTGTGGATAAATAACTAATTAGCCAAAATCCCAAACTATCCCTATTAATTGGTGTATTGTATATCTACTGACTTCAGTAGTTCATGGTAAAACTTTGGGATTATACAATAAGTGTTTAAACCTTTACTGTAAACAGATGAAGAATGTGCTCTGTTCATCCGTATCCTTAAATGAGCAGTCAATTTCAATAGTATATATCTCTAACACTCACACAGACAAAGACATGAACGCTTGTCAGAGCACATAAAGCTTGGTATATTGTATGAGGTGTTTTCAGGACACGAGGTAAGTCCTGGAACCGTGACATGGCGAGGTTAAAGTAGTTTTACCCAAGAGCCATATTAGGGTCATCACAACAGTTATGGTCAGTCACGTCAGAGACACTGAGGTCCACGTTTAAAACATATATTTATAACGTGAACTTGTCTTTCCTGGTTCGATAACAGCCCCATTATATAACCTCCAAATATAAAATGTTAGTTTTTTCTCTCTTATACAGAGATAAAGATGGTAACAACAGTGTATTTCCAGTCCACTGAAGTCCTGCTTCGTGACCGGGGGACCCAAATCAGAGTGAAGACAGAGCAGCTGGCCCCTACTCCTAACCTCTGTGTTTTACAGTCTATCACAATTGCTGACAAACTAAAAATGATTCCATGAACAAGACACACATAGAAACATTTTGCTAAGTTCCAGGAAGACCTTTCACCCCAGCTCACTCGCGCTATTCACCTGGTTCACAGAAATGTCTGTCTCTATCAGCCTTTTGTGCAAATCACTACACTCAGCTCTCTATGTGAAGCACACAAACAGTTGCCCATTTCTTCATGCAGAAAGCACCACCAAGCGATATACCAAACTCACAATAACACAAATCTAACAACACAGTTGTTGAGATGGAAACACCTACAAGCGTACCTATCAACAAGCAGTCAGGATGTTGGTGTGAATTTAAAGGACAACAGGTAAGCTCATCCTGTGTTTTTCACATAATGGGTGAGGAAATCAGAGAGAGGTAGAGGAAGGATCGCTGAGCGTGGGAGAGGAACAACAGCAATATAAGGAGATTTAGGACACTAAACTTGATCATGTACCATATAGGTTAAAGGGGTAGAACACAGCCAAACCTGAACTGTTTTACGGTTTCAATTGTCCGGACATTCAGCAATGGAAAAAGATAACTTACTGTAAACCCATCAGACTGCTCTGCTCACCACCCTGTTCTCTGAATCTGTATACATTAACACAAACGGGACATTACAAGAAAATGACATGAACTCAAGGCTTGCATTCATATTCTGTAAAATGTGTCTAAATGTATATGATAGCCATGTGTTTAGAGAAATCCTTTCAAGAAGAAAGATTCCTGACAATGGCATATATCAAAGCAGAGACAATCAGAAAATATAGTCTGAGATGTAGCTTAAAATCTCTGGCCCAGAGATTTAGGTTTATGTTGAATCTGTGGGCAAAGTTTCATTTATATGACAGATAATATGGTTTTGATTATGTTTCCTTTTTTTGACAAGTCTAGGTTTAAATTTTTTTTATAGTTACATTTTTTTTATAGTTTTGGTTTTGAGAAAATGTAGTAAACATTCAATACATGTGTATTTAAAAAACAGTGATATCATCCCACTGCTCTTATCGGGAATTGCTATGCGAAATATGTGTAAAGCTAATTACATTTCACCAAGACCCATCTACACTAGACGGAAAGTGGGAGAGACGGGAGGAGGGGAAAGGAGGGAATGACATTATGCTCATGTCAGTGGGAATGAATAAGTAGTTGAGAAGGGAGGGGAGACAGTAAGATAAGTGGGAGAGCAAGACGGAGACAGATGGAAAGAGAGAGAAAGAGCAAGGGGAAAGAGGGAGGAGAGGGAAACAGACAGAAAGAGATAGAGAGAGGGGGGCGACACAAAGAGAGAGGAGGGGGAGAGAGGGATAGGAGGGGGACCGAGAAAGGGGGGGGGCAGAGGGAGAGAAGGGGGACAGAGAGAGGAGGGAGACAGAGAGAGAGTGCAGGGGACAAGGAAGAGACAGAGGGAGAGGAGGGAGGGAGAAGACAGAGATTGTAAGTCAGTGAGTGCCAGAGGACTTGGGTGACTTTGAGTCAACCAAGTCCTCTTGAGACGGTGAGTAAAGGGTGATCTGCGTCCTCTCCATCATGGCCCTCTGAAAGGCCAGCAAGCCTGAAGCCAGTGGCACAGACTATATTCCAGTGTGTGTGTGTGTGTGGTGGTATCGCATGTATATGTTTTGTTATGTCTTGCATTTGGTCTTTCAGCTGACACTCATATCCAGAGCAGTTTTCGTACTGTACAGTATATTCTAGTTAAAGGGGTTGGGGGAGATGATTAGGTGGGTATGATGGAATAAGAGCCAGATTGACCTGCCAGCCAGGGGACTGACCTTCTTACTATATTGCCTATATAGGGCAATATCCCCTTCACAGCCCTGGGCTGTTAGGATTTTTGAGACCTGAGGGAAAAGTGCCCCCAAAACTGTCCCTTCAACACCACATCCAGCTGTAACTTGTCTTCCAACCAGAAACATAGAGTGACCCTCCTTAGCTTAGGACTGTGAGCTCAGACTCTTCTAATAGACAGTTGGATCCAGTTGCTAAAATTCCTAACAAAGAACAGTAGTGCAACGAAACCACTACAGACCGCTTATTCTCAGATTCCCCTAGTCTCAACTGGAATCATGATTCATCAGTGTCAGGAGTCATGAAACCTTTTACACACAACAGGCATTTGAGACTATATATACAGACCCAGTAACTAAAACATTCGCTCATACCCTATAACTGTATTTTAGCACACAGAGGCCTTTTATCTCTGATGCATTATTTAATCCAGCCTCATGCCGCTGTATGTTACGCTACTCTCGAACAACGTTCCCTAGGGGGTCTCCCGGCCGTCTCAAATCTCTCAGAGTCCGCCTGGATGATCAGAGAGGAGTTATGGGCTTGAGAAGTAACTTTTTATCTGCCGCGGCAGCGCTGTCCCTGCGGAGTTTCAACTCTAACCTCTCTCCCGTCTCATTACGGTCCAAAGTTACCCTGCCAGACACACTCAGCTCTCAGGGCCACACAAGAGAAGATTTCAGATGGTGGATTTTTAAGTGCTGTCCCTGTGGAGTTTCAACTTTAACCACACTTTCATCACAGTCCAAAGTTGCCCAGCTACACACACGTAACTCTCAGGGAGACAAACTCGGATGGCGTACCTTTAAGTGACATGTGAAGGCACGCAAGCGCGCGTGCGTGTGTGTGTGTGTGTGCGAGCATGCGTGTGTACACGTTAGAGGGACAACGTAGACCCTATGGTGTGTTACTATTTCTGTCCACGCAGCTCAGCCCTTTAGAGTGACTGACAGCTGGAGATGTTATTTCATTCAGTACCGCGGTAGCCTGGTTCAACACTGTGCAGCCATTAGAACGCATCCGTGCTGCAATTACACCTGTCAGCTGTAATTGCTACAGTGGCGAGGTTCAGCAAGATACCAGGCCAAGTTACTGGTGGCCTGAGAGCTACAGAAGAGATTCCGTCACATTGTGTTTGCATGGAACTGACACAGACTTAATTGCGTGGGATAATTGCGTGACTCACTGAGGTAGACAGGATGTGTGTGTGTGCGTGTGTCTGCGTGCCCTGCGTGTGTGTGTGCATGTGTGCGTGTGTGTGTGTGTGTGTGTGTGTGTTTGAGTGAAAATTTTGTTTCAGAGGGGTTCTGTTCAATCTTCTGATCCAGAAACGGCAGACATACCAGGAGGGACTCTGGATGTCAAGCATAAATAAATTGCTAATTCATTTTTGCTTGTCAACGACGTTAAAGGTGAAGCTGACCTAAGGGTTAATGCTTCCAGTTTTTTTTTTCTTAAACTGGCAAACATCCAAAAAAAGTGGCCACGGTCACGCGTTGAAAACACTGTCCTAGCCAATTATAAAGACCAAAAAGAAACAAGATGCCTGGTATCCTTGGCAACAGCAGTTGCTGTAACTATCCCTAGATAGTATTTAATATACCAAGAAGCAACCAGGGTTTTCTTGAGTCTTTCTGTGTGTGTGCTTGTGTGTGCGTGTGTGTGCGTGTGTGTGCATGTGTGTTTGTGTGTGTGTGTGTGAGCTGTATCATGTGAAATTTGCCTTCCATCCACTTGACAGTATTTGATAAGTCAGTGCCCTCTGTCTGTCAATGGAAATAGGTGGCTGGATGCACAGGACTGCGCTACTCTAGTGGCAGCAAGCTATTAATCTTTCAAGCAGTGATTCACAGCCTCCCAGTGACCTCATAGGAGGTCTAAAACAACCCACTTCACAGGCAGCCATTTAGAAGACATAGAATTCTTTACCTCCTAAGGACTCGGTCCACCGCTCATACCCACTATGACCCTCCACAGCCTGGGGCTGAGAAGTGAGACCCAACCAGCCGGAGACATTTCCAGACCGCTTCAGAAACATCTTTCTGCGTAGGAAGGCATTATTGCCAGAATGGGGGTCCAAGAATGGTTCCTGTGACATTTGTGCTACAAAATGCACTACAAACACAAAACAGTAATGTCGGACACATGGTTGCCAAGTTGCCTTGTCGATTTACATCATTATCAAACATTACTCGTGTGTCTGTACAGTATTTCACGTGAGTAAACTCCTGCTGAGAAAAAACGGGCTCATATAGTTACAACAACCATGGGGTGTCTAGAGAGTTTCCCACTATAACTAACCTGTCCTCTATATACACAGTTTTTTTAATATGTTCACAAGTTATCCCTCATGATTGGCTTTGGATCACACGGAATTGACCCCGTCTCTCAATGTCATGTGGGTCAAAGTTCACTTGGGGGGGGGCTGTCGCAGGTTTTGCTAGACCAGGTTGCATGGTTCCAACTCATTCTTCCCTTAGACACATCCAAGACGTCAACCAGAGACATTTTGCTAACCGGCCCAAGTTTCTAACCACCGGGATATCTGCCTCCCTTCTGATGCTTTCATCATTATTAACCGTGCCATTATTTTACCAGGTAAGTTCATGCATTCGAGCATTTGGAGTCGACTGCCTGGCTTTAACAGACTGCTAAGCCATTTATAACAGGCCATGCACTGACCAACGTGTCTGAAATGGCTTTCCCATTCCCCCTCTAATGTGATGTCACTGTCCTCACTCAACCTCCCCCTTCACTCACTACCTTTCTGATCAATAGGAGGACTGGAGTGAATCACCCGTCAGTCTGATCTTATTGGCTCGTTATTGTCCGTGGCGGCCTGTGACAGCCGTCTGTGGATGTTAAGAGACAGGGCGAGAGAAGGGAGTACAGGGGATGTTTGTTTTGCTTCCCTCCCCGTATCCAGCCGTCTGCTCGTCTATCGTGTGTGTTTTTCTCCTTTGTTCTCCACTCTTGCCGCCTACGTGGACATGGAGGAGATGGAGGAGAAGCCACCGGGAGTATGGAACAGAGGACTGTACGTGCTCTCCATTTTACATTCCCACTTATGCTCTTCTATTTCTGGGCTCTCAGTGTGCCGTGTTCCCCGCCGTCCCCAGTCATACTCATTCATTCAAAACATCAGCGGCACAGACAAATTATTAATGAATAATGGTCCCCTTACTGTCATTCCATTTAATTATTATTAACACTCAAAGAGACAACACTGACACTGAGTGTCTCCATTACAGGTGAGCATCATGCAATGAACTACAGATTAAAGCAGACAACCATCTGTACATCACTTAATAAACAAGCAAATATACATTATTAATTAACAACCAACTGAACATCATTAAATAAACACCCATATATAGCCCACATTCCTAAATAAACACCCATTTATAGCCCACATTCCTAAATAAACACCCATATATATGTACATTACAGAGCGCGAACATCAAGATACATATTTTGAACTGCAGACCAAAGAATAACATTCAGAACGAATAATTTTAAAGAAAATCCAAAATTTAAGAGACATATTTAACCCTGTTACATATACATCCCTAAATATACAACCATACGTAGTTAACATCATATAATAAACAACCATGAACCTTGATATTAAATTGTTCGAAATAAAATTGGAAGGGGACCAATCGTGCATGGGAAATCTCTCCAGATGCATCAGTCATTGGTCTAATATTTTTCAGCTTGCCCCACAGGTTTTCAATGAGGTTTAGGTTACGGAACTGGGAATTCCAAAATCTTTGTTTTGTTGTCAGTGAGACAGTCTTGTGAGCAAGTGTGGATCACTTTGCTACTGGAAGATCCAAAATATAAAAACAAACATGGCGCCAACAGAACTATTGCGTGCAAAGAGTAGAGAAACTCTCACAGGTACATTGTCAGTTTTTTCTTCTGAGAATGACAAAAGCAAAACTATATGATAAAGTCTGAGGGCTAATTCGTGATATAAAAGCCCACTCGTATTGCCGCCTAATGACGGTAGTTTTAACAATCATGTTGTGAATTCATACTGCATTTAGAAATATTTTCATGAAGGCCTATTTTTTCAGGAGTTTCTGAGAGCCATTGTTCGAGCGCCCCTCAGTGTTTTTACAGATATCTGCAAGGAAAATAACGCGAAATCGCAAAGTTTGTCCCAAACGACCTCCAACACAATGTTTACAACATGGCTGCTTCGTTGATGGTAAGGTTATTCCTCACTCTTCAAATCTAGTATTTTGCATTGGCGTAATCAATGTATTATACATTTAAATTAAATCTCGCTGTCCAGTGTCTTGAATGCACATGCCTTTGCAAAAAGTCGTATGATCACATCACAGTGTATCTCGATAGTGATAACTCGGAGCACTGTTGGACTAATGCTAATGGTACAGAATGGGAAAATGTTATATACACCGCTAAGAAAATTAAGAGACCACTTAAATCACACATCGATATATATTAAACAATCTTTACTGTACATTGTGCAATTCGTTGTGAACCAAATCCCGTAACAACGATCAATGGTAACCAAAACCAACTACCGATTGAGGGCTGGATTATAACTCACACCCAAAATCAAAGTAAACTATTGAAATCACAGGCTGTTCCATCATGCTTGTATTTCACTGCAATTTATAATGTGACTCAGTAGTGTGTATGGCCCCCACTTGCCGGTATGAACTCGCGACAACGTCGGGGCATGCTCCTGATGAGACGGAGATTGCTGTCCTGGGGGATCTCCTCCCAGACCTGGATCAGGGCATAAGTGAGCTCATGGACAGTCTGTGGCGCTACTTGGCGCTGTTGGATGCACCAGTAAATAACTTCCCAGAGGTTTTCAACTGGATTCTGGTCTGGGGCACGTGAAGGCAAGCCAATGGAATTATTCAATGCCAGACTGCCTACACACATAGGCACATAGAGGTCTGTTTGACCCTCCAAAGATATGCCTTCGCAGAGTCACTGATCCACCAGCATAACATTCACCACAGCATCTCCAGATGTCTGTCACATTTGCGCAATGTGAGCTCTAATCTCTGATGAGAACGGGGTGCCAATGGTGGACCTGCCAACTCTGGTGGTCTCTGGCGAATTCCAGTCGAGCTGCACGGTGCTGGGCTGTAAACACAGGTCCCACTAGAGGACATCAGGCCCTCAGGCCACCGTCATGGAGTCTGTTTCTGACAGTTTGGTCAGAAACATGCACACCATTAGCCTGCTGGAGGTCATTTTGTGGTTCTCTGGCAGGGCTCCTGTTCCATCTTGCCCAAAGGAGCAGGTACCAGTCCTGCTGCTGGGTTGATGCCTTTCTACAGCCCTGTCCAGTTCTCTTTGTGTAACCGCCCATATCCTGGTATCTCCTCCCTGCTCTTGAGACTGTATTGGAAACCTTACGATGGTATATATGGATGTGCCATGCTGGAGGAGCTGGACTACCTGTGCAACCTGTGAGCTGCAGGTACCGCCTTATGCCACCAGTAGTGACACGGACACTAGCAAAACTAGCGTAGAATCCCTCAGGAAGGATAAGGAGAGAGCAGTTGTCTGTGGCCACCACCTGCAAAAACATTCCCTTTTTGGGAGTTGTCTTGCTTTTGCCTCTCCAGTGCACCTGCTGTCACTTTCACTTGCACCAAAACAGGTGACATTCATTCACAATTGCTGACGCTTCCTAACTGGACAGATTGATAGTATCTGATCAGTAATCGAAAGGTCGTCTCAAGTGTCAACATTTATGTTTTGTCAATTTTACTATCATCACGTCAGTGTTTGATGTGGCATTATTTGGATTTTGACTTCAATGACTTTTTTCAATCATACTTGTCATTGAGTATGTTAAAAACAGCTTTCTGAAGCCCAAATCTGTCCTTGAACACACACTAGCCCAACGCAGCGTCGGGATAACCTAATAATAATTTTAATGTCATTCTGTAACAGCACTGTTCTTCGGGAAATCTGTTTTTGGGACTTCTGAGGATATTGCTAGGGGTGTAGTTTGTTTGAGATGTATGGCTTGCGATCAGTGGGTTTGTTTGGCGTACATATGTAGTAGTGTTCCTTTCATTTGGATTTACCTCAGAATAACAAACTGGCCATGTTCTGTCGTTCTTTGTGCCTGTGTCAGTTTATGCGGCGAACCTTCAGGCTTGCGCCCCTACTTTCCGCCACACGCCATTGGAGCTCTAACACTTTGGTTCCGCCCCCACTGCACACCAGGCTCCTCCTCTACCTGAGCCATCGTTTCCATGATGTTGAGACCCTAGTCAGTTGGATCCCCTGGTTTAAGAGCCGAGTGGTACGACAGAAGAACATGTGAGTATAACAGAAGTACTTAGGTCTTAGTAGCTGGTTGTTACATTAATTTTCATGAAACATAGTCTAAAAGCTTTCTGTATCATCCATTCCTGTATCGTTCCTCATTGCCTTGAGTCGCCATCCTCAGTAGCACGACCTGTGAGGCGTTAGTGACCAATACAGTGGCAACTTCTAACAACTGCCCTGCTTTTGACATCCAGACTTTTCAGATTAGTTCGCAACAAACCGTTAAGGCAAATGGGTGAGAAGTGAATTGGAGCCAGCCGACTCGACCCTGTAGTTCAAATAATCTTCCTTTCCTCCAAACAGTTTCTATGGTTACACCCAGGAGAAATTTGGGGACAATGTTGCAGCAGCGTATTTCATCCTCAGTTTGAGGGGCGGATTCAGGTAACTGCCACACCCCTTTGGGATGCCCATAACTACTTGAATATGCAGGCCCTGCCTTGTTCATCGATGACGTGCATGAGCTGTTTTCCAATGCAACAAAAACGGTTGTGGTTGTTGACGTGTCTGTCTGTTGCGCCTCCAGGTTTGCAGGGCAGTCGGAGTGGTTTCGTTCAAACAAAAGAGGGAAGTTCAACTGGGACTTTATAAACCACCGGGATGCCACTATAGAGGACATAGATGCCAGCCACACACTCATCAACTACACAGGCCTGGAAAACCTGGGTACATGTCTCTTTACCTATGGGTTTTTTATTCATTTTGCAACGTTGGATCAATAACTTCACTGCCTTCTTAAGCTTTGGTTATTTTGGTTCAAATAGATTTGTGAGTGTTTATACATGTATAAGAACGGATTCATATTTACAGTAACCACCAGGGAGCAGTTAGATTTGGCTGTCTTGCTCAGAGAACAAGGGATTTTTCATCTTGTTGGCTGTGGGGACTAGAACAAGCAACCCTGTTTGTAGTCATAGACTGCGACAGTGTAGCCTAGTGGTCAAGAGCATTGGGTGGGTAAACACAAGATGTCATGTTCTAATTCAATATGCATGTTGTCCTCTGTCTGCAACTTCCAGTAAAACAGAAGAGCCTGCGTACTCTCTCTCTGTGCGGCTGTGTGGAGGTGGATGACTGGTTTCTTTCCCGCCTCCATGTCTTCCAGGACACCCTGGAGGAGCTGGATATTTCTCACTGTCCTCAGATCACTGTCGGGGGCCTGGCTTCAATGAGGAATCTGAGGTGCGCACACATACAGTCCCCTCAAAGTATTGGAGTGGCAAGGCAAATTCCTTTGTTTTCGTTGTTCACTGAAGACATTTGGGTTTAAGATCAAAAGATGAGTATGAGACAAGAGTTCATAATTTCAGCTTTTATACTGTACACACACGGACACACACACACACACACACACACACACTCACACACACTGGAGAGGATCACAGAGACTGAGGCCCTTTCTCAGTATCTCCTTCTTTGGCTTCTCCCATCCTATCAAACTTATTTCCATTTTAATTTGTATAGGAAGGATTCCAGGGCCCCTTTGTCCAAAGTGTTCTGAGAAGAACTAGAGGGACCATAGCCTCTTACACACACACACACAAACAAACACATTCAGTTTGCTGTTTTTAAATGTACAATGACAACCCATTCTCTATTGTTTCCAGAATGAAGTGTAATGGTCTTTGGGTTAAAAGTGACTTATTCCCCTGTTGAGACATGGATGTCATGCAATACATGCTTACAGATATTTTTTATTTATAGTGCTAATCTACAAAATAGAGATGGGCTATTCAACAGTGTACTTGTTACTACTAGATACAAAAATAAGAATTTGTAATGTGTACATTATATAAATATTTCTTGAGGAGCAAGTGCGATCTACAGTATGTTGGATTATGTCAACCTCTACTGGCCAAAAGCTGAGTGACCTGTGAAGACTTGCACACAACTGTGACCACACTACATCCTTTATTACTCCCACTTTGTATTACGACACACTGATGAGGGTGCAAGCCATACGTCCTTCTGTTCAGTGTATTTTGCCAATGACTCAGCCCAAACAAAAAACGTTTTAAATTCAGAAATCCACAAATGCCTGGATTCGTTATGCCACTTAAGTGCCAATTTGTGCTTTGCTTTTGATAGTGAATATCTATTCTCTGCCCACTATATGCACCAGGGCTCTCCGGCGGCTGGACATATCCTCTCTCCGCAAGCTACAGGACCCCGGGCTAGTGGTCATCCTGTTGGAGGAGATGCTTCCTCAATGCCAAGTCACTGCTTTAGGGTTTGACCACAGCCTGACGTATAGCCACACACAAAACGACACCCAGAGGAGAGGAGTTGCCCAGGAGATGTAGGCTGATGAGGCCTCCGGGACAGACTAGGGTGATTCAGGGACCCCATCGAAGTCATGGGTGGTCAGCGCCGGTCCTAGCCTTTTGGGGGCCCTAAGCAAAATTGGATTTGGGGGGCCCTAAATGTGTCGCTTCTGTCTTGGGCCGGCCCTGTGCATAGTGACAGATGCACAGACGAGCAGTCCCCACATTAACTGTTATTATTTCCATTGATGCTCAGGTCTGTCACCAAGACAGACAGGCTTGGTGTGATGTCTCTTTTTTGCTGTTATTGAGTCACAGTGACGAACAGATATACACATTTAAAATACTTACTTGGTAAGCATCTAGTGGTCAGTTACCTCGGTCCAAAGATATGTTTTATGTTCAAGATGATTGATATATGCATTGTTGTATCATTTGCTTCAGAAGATGCTATGTGCAGTATATGATGTTGGGATTATACTAATAAAATATTTCATAAATATTCCTCATGTGATGTATATCTGAAGCAGTCACTGAAAACCCAATGTACAGACATGGTCATCATTTCCAAACCGATTTAAATCTTGTTAACTAACTGGGTGATGTAAATCCCATAATCCTTTGTATGAAGGAGAGAGAGAGAAAATAGTGGAAAGAGAGAGATAGAGACTTCAAAAGTTTAATACATTCGAAGAGGAAAACAAAGTTGAACAACACCATTTGTACACTGAGGTAATTATTTGACAATAGCACCTTCCAGCCAGATCCTTATTGTAATGGGTTAATGCTTAGGTTGCTTTGACTTCAACGGTATTGTGTCAAATCAAGGATATTTTTCCCCTTTGTAATTTTACAACAAAATGTAGGACCATTGTACTTGAACGAACATAAAGCAAGATGAATATGTATTTGAATAAACCTTTATGTTTAGGTTAGTAGTGCAGTGTGTTTGTTCTATAGTCGGAAGAGTGTATGTGGAAGTTAGGCACACGGAATTAATTTTCGACGGACAAAAAT
The DNA here is from genome assembly GCA_016801105.1 of Esox niger. Taxonomy (NCBI): domain Eukaryota; kingdom Metazoa; phylum Chordata; class Actinopteri; order Esociformes; family Esocidae; genus Esox; species Esox niger. The sequence continues at coordinate 40,224 of JACXGJ010001233.1, forward strand.
CCTATCTCGACTGTATTTCCGTTGGAATTGCATATATCCGTATAGTTGAACACAGAAGGAACACACACACCCACCATATATCAGAAAGAAATAGTCTTTGCAGGACTAGTCTAGACGGATAAATGTCTGATGTACCAGGTATTTATTCCGTTGTGAGATCGCGTCAGTTGTAAAATTAACTAAGGCGAGGGGATCCACCTAGCTAACTACGCTGCTTATAAACGTTAGCTAGCTGCCGCAGCTATCTGAACTGTTCACATTTTGTTCAGCTACGTCTAAACATTAAACTGACATGGAATTTCTTTTGTATTTTCAGAGGCTTCTAAAACTAAAAAGGTCGAGGACAGCGCCTCGGAATCAGAAGTAAGAAACAAAAAACCATGAATGCCATTAACAGCTAGTTGTCATTACTCTAGTTCATCAAGCACACCTGGTGGCATTATAGACATGGCTTTATAATGGCTTGTCACAAATGAAGTCTGTATTCGGTACCCTACATCAAATTACATAGTGGCACTGACACTGTAGTGGCTTGTGGGACATCGCACTGTTCTTATGAGCTATGTTCACGATGCATATGTTCCACTGACAAAACAAATGTGCCCGTGTAGTTTTCAGTAAATTCGCTCTTGTTTTCCTCTAGGAACAGTCAGGCGACAGCAGTGACGAGGGTGAAGCATCGGGGGATTCAGAAAGTAGGTGTCGGTAGCCTCCTCGGAATTGTATTTTTTGTCAGCACAAGTGTCTCTGCCAGTCATGACCACAGTTATTATTTGTTTTGTGTTACTGCAGTGGATTTCCTGCGTAATCTCTTCTCTAAAACCCTGGGCATATACGGGGAGAAGGTTTTGGATGAGTTGACTCTGGAGGGGGTTGCAAGGTACATACAGAGTGGCGCATGTAAGTATTATACCAACCAATAACCCTGGGTGCGTGCATTTCATGTGGCGCCCTATGAGTGTGTCCCCACAAACAGTGCATCTGTCAACATCTAGTTGTATAAGTGGGTCATTAGTCAACACATGGGGCTAGGCAGCATGAGGGCTAACACCTGTCTGGCCTAAGGCTTGGTAATATGCTTGGTGAACATGCCAAATTTCCATACTAACGTTGCTTCCTTTAAAAAACAAAGAAGCAAATATCCTGGAAGTTAAAGTATTTTTCCCCCCCCCACTAACAGGCAAAAACATAATCTGTTTGGTGGGAGCGGGGATCTCCACATGTAAGTAATACCCTCTCTTATGTAACTATGGGCTGACGGCAGCAAAATTATTAGGGTGGAGACAACACAGGCTGAAGAGCTTTTTTCTGTCATCCACAATAATGGTGCTAGAAATGTTGTTGTCACAGTGGCCCTTTTTTCCATGTAGCGGCTGGAATCCCTGACTTCCGCTCCCCAGAGACGGGTCTCTATGCCAACCTGCAGAAGTACAACCTGCCCTATCCAGAGGCTATCTTCCAGATAGACTACTTTAAGGTCTGACAACTTCTTGTCTGATTATTTTGGCATTCAAAGTTGTTTGCTTCTTCCAATCCATACCGGTACGATCATGTGAGTCACCCTGGATGAAAATCACTGCTTAATGGCCTATTAGTAACATGATCATTATTTCAATATTGGCAGTAGTATTAGTAGTGTTGGTGAACATGTTATTGACATGATCATTATTGGCTGTAGTGTTGGTGTACATGTTATTGACATGATCATTATTGGCTGGAGTATTAGTAGTGTTTTTGTACATATTATTGGCTGTAGTATTAGTAGTGTTTGTGTACATTTTATTGACATGATCATTATTGGTTGTAGTATTAGTTTTGTTGTTGCACCTATTATTATTAAATTACTCAAGTGTCTCTTTTCTACATTTACCAGAAACACCCAGAGCCATTCTTTACCCTGGCCAGAGAGCTGTACCCAGGACTGTTTAAGGTGGGACTTCTTTTCTGGTCTTTAGTATGTTAAATGTGCTCTCTATAGCGATGAGTCATTGTATGTGCCATTAATATCCGTGTGTTTCAGTGGTTTTCCTGGCTTAAAATTAGGCAAATGTGATTTTTGCTATTATAGTGTTAAATGTGCCCTGTTGTCCATGTCCACTTTAGCAGATAATGCCACAATGATAATGCTACAACGATAATGCTACAATGATAATGCTACAATGTCTTCCCTAACAGCAAACAAAGTGCAATAAATATTTATTCTGAACATATTGACATGTTACATATAAAAGAAAGATGAAGTCTCTCATCAGCTTTATTATTTATTACAGTCAGTATTATTGTTGTCCGTTTTATTGTATATATTATCGTGTCTTTTGTTTCTCCATCCTTGCCTTGCTGCCACTTTGTTTATCACCCTGTGGACTCCCTTCAGCTGTACTTGGCTCTGGTGCTGGTGCTGATCCAGTGTCTTCTTGTTCACGTTTTTGAATAGGTAGTGACTTAAAGTGACAGTACACCCCCTAATCTGTTTGTCAATTCACCCGTTATCATTGTTTGTCTTGCGAAATCTCTTAAACGAAAACTGTAATTATACACTACTAGAAGACATTTGAAACGTAAAAGCTTTTTTACGCAGATTGGATGTTGTTTAGGGGTTTATTGAAAATGACCAGCTTGGGTGTAAACGAATACTAGGATCCACCTGTTTTTCCAACGTTACTCATCTCCGTGATGTCAGGACCGGTGTGCACCTGTATGCAAGGTTGCCAGATAGTAATGACAGCATATAGCCAAATCTCCTGTGGACTCTACAAAGCCCATTATAAGTAGCCCAATACGGGAGGATACTTCCACCTCCTGGCAACACTGCCAATATGGATAAAAGTTTCCTCCTACAGTCACATTCACTGTAGTGTTTCGCTGGTATTTTACTTATGAGCGCGAAATCATGTTTTACCATGCCGACACACAGGCTATGCGAGATTTAGGGAAGGCAGTCGCCTTTGAGTTTGAATGAAGGACAAACCCTGGTTGTTGTATGTTAAGCCCACAGTGTGTCACTACTTCATCAAGATGCTGAAGGACAAAGGGCTACTGAAACGCTGCTACTCACAGGTGAGCGAATGTTCTTACATACTCATTTGTTCTACGTCTAAGTCAGCCAGTGTGCCACTGTTGGTAAATGGGGTCACCCTTGTCTGGGCAGAACATTGACACTCTGGAACGTGTGGCAGGACTGGAGTCAGAGGACCTGATTGAAGCCCACGGCACCTTCTACACCTCACACTGCGTCAGCTTCATGTGTCGCAGCGAGTACAACATGGACTGGATGAAAGGTTTGCGTTTTCACATTTGATGACCCTCACAGGGGTCACATTTGTTGACATTGTGCTGTGCTAAAGTTGTCTGTCCAATTGTTGTCTTTTCCTTTGACCTGCAGGGAAAATCTTCTCAGAAGACATTCCCAAATGCGAGAAGTGCAACAGTCTGGTTAAACCGGGTATGTGCCTGTATGATCACGCTCATCGCATCCAGCCTATCTGACAGTTTTTATAGTTGTTGTTTGATGAGTTGACTGGCATCTGCTCTGCCTCCCTCATCAGATATTGTTTTCTTTGGTGAGAACCTACCGAAGAGGTTCTTCACCTCGATGGCGATGGTGAGTGGCTGTTTTTATGGTGATCTGACAAGACTGCTGGTGGTTTGTGCCACTGTGTGAGGGCAGGCTTTCCTGTGTGTACAACTGCAATGAAACGATGAACCATTGAAATCTAAATGTTACTGATAATCCCAAAATTGTCAAACTAAATGAAACAATTACCTAGCTAGAGGTGAATCTCCCCCTGTTGTGACGGGGCTGGGATTAAATACGAACAATACAGAAGACGCTGTCCTCTGTACACTGTACACCGTCTGTACACCGTCTGTACACCGTCTGTACACCGTCTGTACACCGTCTGTACACCCTCTGTACACTCTGTCCTTTCATCATGTGTCTTGTTCTGTTTTGTTTCTCCAGGACTTCCCTTGCTGTGATCTCCTCATTATAATGGGGACTTCCCTGCAGGTCCAGCCCTTTGCTGGGCTGGTTAGCAGGTGAGTACACCTGTCTGGCTCTCTGTGTAGGTCACTGCTGTCAAATTGGCTACTGTGATGGAATTGAATTAGTTATGTCCACTTTATGTATTCTAGCCCCTTTGTTCAGGTCTAATGGAATTTATGTTCATACATAATGGCAGGGTTTCAAAAAGATGCCCCAGACTGCTCATCAACCTGGAGAAAGCAGGGGGTGTAAGTCTGCATCATTTTCCCTGCCAAAGTATTGGCCTAGACATTAGATTTCCTCCCTTTATCCACCTCTGAACTGCCATAAGCAGTTCCTGCCTCTCCACTTTTGCGTTGCCATTAGCTTTTCCTCCCTCTATCCATCTCAACATTGCCATTAAACGTTCCGGCCCACCTCTGTACACTTAAAATTGTATGTATTTCTGTCTGGGTCTCTGTAGGCTAATCCTCTCTTGGGGATGATTGGCCTTGGCGGATGGATGGACTTTGACTCAGAGAAAGCATACAGGTGATGGGCTGTCCCCTCTCACTGACTGGGATGAGGGTGACAGGGTCTACGGTACTGGTGGTGTTGATGATGTTAGCGTCATGGTAGGATGACGGCAGTCGTTATGAGGGTGGTGACTCCTGACCGCTCAATCTTACAGGGACGTGGCGCATATCAGCACCTGTGATGACGGATGCTTGGCCCTGGCTGACCTGCTGGGCTGGAAGGTATGTCACGCTCCCTCTAGAAGAGGCGTCTCCGGTCGGTCGGTCACTCGCGTAACATCCGTGATGTGATGCGCGCGAAACAATTCTAAAACCGCATTGCGGTTTTCACGTGTTCCGCAGCAAAATATCACGCTGCAATCTCACGTATCGGACATCGAAGTCACCTCGCTGCTGTCTGATCAACGTGTCATTGAAATTTTGTCAGCCGTGTAGCAACGTTTGAATAAAAAGATAAACCTAGCAGGATGAATGCCGAATTGATTTGAAGCGTGTTGTTTGCGCTGTTTGTGGTGAGATTTTGATTATCAGCTGGTAGGCGCTATCGGGCTTGACTGTGGGCATTAATTTAACATTACCACATGGCAGCAGTTGTACCTGCTACATCGCAAACGTGAACTGAGGTAGAATATGATTTGGATCTTTGTTGCTGTTTATATAAAATAACTATTATACTAAAATAGTTACATTAATCAAAGAGCACACATTCCTGCTTTAAAACTTTTTGGGGTTTAAAAATTATATTTCCAGTGTTCCCACTGGTCATGGAATTTCTGGTAAATCATGGGATATTAGAAAGTATATTCCACTGACAGTTGCCATGATAATGAGAGTATCTGTGTTATTCACTTTGTCAGTGGTCCCTCAGACTTCAGAACATATTTTCCATTAATTTATGCCCAATATTTTAGATATTGGGTGTAATTGTATGGAAAAAAGATATTTTTATTGAGGTATAAATGAAGTGCACACATCAAAATGTGAAAAAAAAATGTGAAATGCTTCTTATAGGCCCAGACTGTGATCACTGTTCATAGTTCCCAGATTTTATGGACACAGTCATGCTAGGAGTTAAACAAAGATTGTTGATTAACGTGACTGTTGAGATGACACCATTGCTTTTGCGCAGGTTCCGTTGTCTTTATTGGTATCGCCCACATCTCCAAACAAGTCTCTGAAAATGTTTCATAATTATGTAAAACGTCATCCATTTAGTGTGGTAGTTGATATCCGGTGCTTGTTTTGACATTTTCAAGTGGTTTTGAATTTCACACCTTAAAGCATTCACTTTTTCTCCCTTACCGGTCTCTCTACCCTGTATTTTTTTCCTCAGGCGGAGCTTGAGGAGATGGTAAAACGTGAGCATGAAAAGATCGACAGCAAAGCCAAGGAGGAACATGCCGATCAGAGTGCTGTGGCGACTGGGAAGGCGGAGACTGGGAAGACTAAGGCAGAATAACCAATGAGCAGGCAGTTTGGCTCCAACACCTCACTTGCTCGAAATCTAGAAGCAGAGTTTCTTCAGTAACCAGGACTGGCTTCATCTGTCTTCTTTTGGCTTTCCTCCCTTTATATATGCACTTTATACTAACTCCCCTCTTTCTTCACACCAGCCTTTGACAGAAACACACGTTTTGTCCATTGACGGCTACCACAGATGGAGTTCACAGCAATACACACATTATCATGCTCCCGAACTCAAGACCCTGTCAACATGTCATCTTGCTCAGTTGAGTTAATTGGTTGATTGACTTCTCAAATAAAGCCGAAACAAGGTTTTGCATTATGTCAGGGCAGATGAAGCAGGCTGACTGATTCATTGTCTGATGCAGAGAGACACTATAAATATGACTAATCATGATGATATTGCATTTTATGATTTAATAAAAAGCATCTAATGTCTTTAAATAACTGTATGTATTTATCGGAACATTGTTTTCTGTGTAACTTATTTCTGTCCGTTTTTTATATTTTCTTTTCTGTTAACTGTACCTGTGACATTGGTCTTCTTCCTGTGGATGGTGGTATTGGACGATCTATTTCCGCTCTTAGGTTGCCACAGGAAGTTGCTACAGAGGTGTGAGATGATTTGGCAGTAGGTCTGATAATGACCCAATGCGGCCTTCTGCTTTCTGAGTTCGTATGTGATACAACCACAAAACCCACCGAAAGAAGAGATGAAAAGGCCCCTCCTGAAAATAGTTTATGCGATGCACAGACACAAATGTTTGAGCAGAAATGTTTATGACTTCTGATGGTTTGAGTGTGTCGAACAGAACAGACTCTTCAATACGCATGCAGGCACTCACATATCCAGTGGTGTGTGTGCGAATTATTTTGGTGCAGAACTTAGTTCTGTCTGTGGGTTGAATAGACTTGGGTTGTGTTCAGAAAAAGAATACAACAATCTAGTAGACACGTATTCTGAAGCTCTTTGTTAGGTAGGTTAACCACGGAAAAGGGGAGGAGGGGAGTAGAGTTGGAGGGGGGGTGGCAAAGCGAATGACAGAAAGTTTTAGTAGACTTAAGGAACGCAAGGAAATGAATGTACGTCATGGGAAGCCAAGGTGTGTTTCTGTGTCCTAGATGCAGGTGAAGCGTTCATAGAAAAATTGCTCAGTGAAAGGCTGTTAGTTTCAATGTTAGAGCTCTGTAAACTCAATGGTACAGCACAAAGATGTTTGGGGTTCGTGTTTGGGTGAAGTGGAGCCACAGGCGCTAAAGCAGTTACTCTGAACAGCAGCCATTTTGGCCATTAACCGTGAGTAACCCCTGAGTCATTTCTTCTTTTCTAACCTCAGCTGTAATCTTGACCTTAGCTGTAACATGACAATTAATTGGATTTTATTTGACTGCCTTTTGAAGTTGACATTTTGTACGGAAACTAACATTTTGGAAACTAACAAAATATGGTTATATATGACAGCCTCTTTAGACTGGGATGATAAGAGGACTGCAACAACAGGATGAGGACGGGGACTCTCAAAGGTTAGAATCAGTTTCTGTTCTACGGGGATCGTTACCGGGCAAGTTTTCTGTTTGATGCCTATTGGACGTCAATGGAGACACTTTTTCAAGGTTTATTGGAAGTCCAGGAATAGACCTACCCTGGGTCAGGGATCTGTCTAGACCCACCCTGGGTCAAGGATCTGTCTTGACCTACCCTGGGTTAGCGATCCGTCCAGGTCTAGACCTACCCTGGGTCAGCGATCCGTCCAGGTCTAGACCTACCCTGGGTCAGCGATCCGTCCAGGTCTAGACCTACCCTGGGTCAGGGATCCGTCCAGGTCTAGACCTACGCTGGGTCAGCGATCCGTCCAGGTCTAGATCTACCCTGGGTCAGCGATCCGTCCAGGTCTAGATCTACCCTGGGTCAGCGATCCGTCCAGGTCTAGACCTACCCTGGGTCAGGGATCCGTCCAGGTCTAGACCTACGCTGGGTCAGCGATCCGTCCAGGTCTAGATCTACCCTGGGTCAGGGATCCGTCCAGGTCTAGATCTACCCTGGGTCAGCGATCCGTCCAGGTCTAGATCTACCCTGGGTCAGGGATCCATCCAGGTCCAACCCTACCCTGGGTCAGGGATCTCCTTCTGTAACAGAATATTTGCACTTTGCCTTTCAGCCATTTAGCAGGCTCTTGTATAGAGCGCAAGACATTGCCGAAGAGAGAGAATGGTGCCACAGCGGACGGTCTGAGCGGGCCCCTGACTCTGCTGGATAGGCTGAGACGATGTCAGGACGCCTGGGCCCCTGGCAGCCCCTGGGACACCAACGGGGCCCATGCTGCGCTCTGGGGCCGGCCTGCTGGGGTGAGTGTGAGGGGTCTGGTCCAAGTTAGGGCTCTGTTTTGAAGTGGGGACTGGCAACTTCTAGGTGATGGTGCATTTGACCACGGGACAGAAATGTGAGTGCCCACCAGCGAATGCCCCTGTCAAAGACACAGTGGGCTGCTCTGGCCTCCTGGTCAGCCATGTGGGAAAACCTCTGTGTACACGCCCAGTTACTCTGTTCTAGTTCCCTGTGTCAGGTAAGGGTATTGAACATCGCTGAGAAATGCAGAAGTCCTGCAACATTAGGGGCGGGCCTGTTGTTAAGATTGCGCTATCTAGGGACTAGTGTAAGAAAGAGAAGTGGGGAACGGACAGGCAGTGAGGAGGATGACCAGACTGAAGATTGGTGTGAAAAGTGACAGAGAATTACGGTTGGTATGAGAAAGAACCCCCCGGCTAACATGAAGACCGTCTTGAAACGTCCGGCCCATCTCTCCCCCAGATACTGTGAGTATGTTAAGGAATAGAGACCCAGCAGCATCTGGACATCTTAGTCATCTGGACATCTTAGGACAGTCTAAGAGGTAGGTTTTTGTCTCAGAAAACAACCTTTTTGGAATGCATATTTGGTAAACTAATTAAAATCTAAGGTCTCTGTAATATAGTATACTTGCCAAACTGCGAGAACTGGTGTGTGTCAAATTAGTGTAATAAGAAATGTGTTTTCTTTCCCTCCAGTAAATTGTAAATGTGGATAGGAGTTAGCAACCCAGAGTTATATTCACAGCTATTTCTAAAATGTAATCTATAAATGTAGATGAACACTTTACTTAATCGCATGTTATTATGTGAAAAGAGTTAATCTTCCTTCCATGGGTTTATTTTTCAATATGCAGTAACATAGAGAAAACTGGAAGTTCACTGTAGCCTGTGTAGCTTCAGACAGCGATTGAATCCGACCTAATGTAGTTTTGTTTCGAATTGAACCTCTAACAGTCAGAGTCTCTATCACGATCATGGTCACATCTGTTTCTGAACAACCATGTCATTATACCCACTTCCTGTGATGTGTTTGTAGGTGTACGTGCGCGCTTGAATGTGTGTGAATTTTGTGAGGGTTTTTGTATTGTACATTCATTTGAAACTGCGTGTGCTTGCGTTTTCTCAGCCACCAAGCAGAGGTGTGAAATTGGTCTAGTCTGGCTTGTACAGTTCTACAGACCTAGAATGACTGGGCTTGGGATTTGTCTTTTCTAAATCCATCCTTTTCTGTGAAGCTGTTTCCCAGTCATTGTTTCAGATTGGTTGTTTGGCCGGAGAGCTGGTTGCAACGTACTGTCAAAGTAGTTAGTTTCAGATATTTTTATTTGAAACACACCGAAGAGCAATTTTACTGAAAACATACTGGGTGGGAGTTTTAGTGAAATGAATGAAAATACAGAGTAGGAAAAAATTGCAGTTTGTGAACAAAAAGATTCCCCTCCTTCAGGCCAGGAACATTAGCCTTCACCGTTCCATCAGCTAACGCTGATTCATTTGTGGCAATGTATGTTTTCCACTGAAACAATGTAGCTACGTGTAAAAATATAAAATATATATTATAAAAATACATGCCAGCCACAGGGGGACTGCATGCGGGAACTAACTGTGATGTTTCGGACAACCTATGAACAATTTGGAGAACTGTCTTTAGGGTTATGGTGGAGCTGTGTGGCTTTTTTCATCACCTCTTCGCTCTGTCTACAGAGCTTCCTGGTGTTGAGGGTGTCTCCCCCCCAGCCGTTCCTGCTGTGCGTGTCTACTGGAGGTGGAAGCGCAGCTGTCAAAGAGTTCCCCATCCAACATACTGGTGCCGGTAAGTGGTGGGTTACTTGGCATTCACACACACTCCAGTTTGGTGCTTTTTGTTTTACTAACACTGTTCTCTCTCTCTCTCTCACTCTCTCACACTCTCTTACTCTCACACTCTCTTAATCTCTCTGTAACATTCTCTCTCTCAGTTTATCAGCTGTCTCAGTCATATTTAGGCTTCTCTGATCTAGCCCAGCTAGTGGTTTTCTGTTCTCTGAGCAGGTGAGTCAACAACAGTGCGAACTACCAAAAAGTATTGCAGTTACACAAATCTCATAGATCCTTCTCTTGATTTTTCTCTCTTTTCAGGATTATGATAATTAGTACTTATAGTCCTTATTTTGCTTTAAATGCAGAATAAATATACATTTGGGTTTTTGCAGAATATTGCGTGCAGAGTGTTGCATGCTTGTCACATTTTGTGAAGTCAGTGTTGATAAGTGGGCTCCAGTTGTCACAAGCTGATGTCTGATGTATTTTCAGTCAGATCCTGGTTGGGGCGTGGGGTCGTGCGTTCTTTCTGATGGTGTGAATTGATATCTCTCATCTCCTACACAGCCTTGTTACTTATGGCGTTGATGTTTAGGTGTAATTTGTGATTCAAGGCTTCCATATCAACCTACCACACTCCATTCCGGTACTGCAGGCCGCCTCATAATCCTCAAGTCCAAGGCTTTGGTGACAGGTCATTCTCAAGGGTTGCTTCTAGTCCCCAAAACCACCCTTGACTCTGAGACACTCCCCAGCAACGCCTCAGGCCTCATCTGTTCAGAATCGCCTACCCCTAGCCACGCCAATCCCATTCTCTCTATTTTCTGTTCTATGTTCATTTTGTAAAGTGTCTTTGGGTCCTTGAAAAGCGCTTTGTAAATGTAATGCAGCATTAAATATTAAAGCAGCAGCGTCTCATTTTCAACCATTTTGGAAAGGAATGAAAAAGGTTTAGAGGTCTAAATTTTTTAAACGTCTATACACACTTTTCTGGTGCGCTTGCCAGTTAAATAATATTAACAGGTTGGTTGTCTGTTGTAAAATTTTGGGGTAAATTCGCAACTTGGCAATTGGCAAAAGGACATTGTTCCTACTGAGAAAATATTTGAGTTAAATGTTCTCTTAAATGTTATAATTTACTATACCGTCAACACAACTGGGCTTTATGGATTGCAGAGTTTGTATTTTGTCCTGTAGTTTTTTAAATGTGATTTGGTGAATTCAGTGGGTTTTGGTCATGTTGAATGTGGTTGATTTGGTATATTATCAACATTTTTCCATGTTGGATGCTTAGCTCTTTGTTTTCTATTTTGGTCTTTTCCTAGTTACACAAAACTGATTTTACCATGTAGATTTTTCCAAGCACATTGAGCTACTGTGACATTTTTTTGTGCCTATTTTTTCATTGCAATTTTTGTAATTTTTTTTTCACTATTAGTGTTTCACCATAGTAAGAGTGGGCCTGTGTTGTCTGTAGGTCTGAAACACCCCTATGTTTTTGGTTTTGACAGTAGTCAACTGCACTCACCTAGTGTCTACGCTCTAAGTCAGTTTGTCATTAGGAAAAGAGGATGAAAACCAGGAGGGTTTTGGCTCTTCAGGACCAGAGAGTAGCCCTGTTGTAAAATAAATGTGCCCTTGCCCACACTCAGGGATGTGTTGCCAGTTCGCCTGCTTATTCCTCCATGGTTCTACGCTCTGACTGGCCAGTCCAGCCGTCTGTCCCAGCTGGGTCCCAGTAAGTCTCTGTTCCAACTGTCATCTTCCATCCATTCATTACTAATATAAATGCCGAAATGCTAATTTGATCATACCGTTGTGGCCAACATTGCCCTTTAGTGGGAATTTTGAAACTGTAGTGATTTCTTTAAAGATTCCAGTTTCTATTTGGTAGTGTCAATCAACCCCTACAAAACAGAGTCCAGATAAGCGTCCTGCAACAACACGAAAAAGGAGTTATCTTACTGTCTGAAACTGTGTTGTCTAAGCTCCCCTCATTCCTCGGTCTTATCTTCCCTCTACTTTGGTTCATCTGTCTGAGTGTAGAAGACTGGCTGTGTCCCACCTCTCACGTCCAGACTGATCACATGACTCAGAAGGCTCCGGATACTGTCATGTGCACCATAAAGGTAATCTGCTAAGTGTGAAGATGTTCCCTTTATAGCGCGTCTATAAAGGCTGGGACCTCATGTTCCCTTTATAATGCATCTATGAAGGCTGGGACCTCATGTTCCCTTCATAACGCATCTATGAATGCTGGCACCCCATGTTCCCATTATAACGCATCTATGACATGCATAATGAAACACATGCATTGTAACACTAGAGGATGTGTTACCATGGAGTTGTGGTTGTCATAGAAAAGCAGAAGTTCTGTCTGGGCTTTCCTCATTGTCAACGTGAATTGTTTTTCTCAGAACAGAGAGGAACCTCTGCTTTGTATGATGTAACAGGTCGTTACTTGCTCCTCTTCTGAAAACGTGTATCCTCTAATGCAAAAACCTGTTCCTTCAAGGTTTTTAGGTTTTAGTACTAAACCCTTACGGTGTGCCAAGTTCAGCTTGTTCTCAGCATATTCTCATGTGGTTCGTGACTGTAATTCACTGTCCAATTTCTTCTCAACGTTTGTTCTGTTTCATAGCTGACTGCAGCTGATGGTGCTCTGTGCGTCATCAACCCACTGTATCTCCACGAGCATGGCGATGACTGGCTGACACAGCGGTCGACTGGCCCGCAGGAACCTACTCGCCTGGCCACTTTAAGGCGTGAAAGACGACTGAGCACAACGAGACCTTGGTCGGGGTCGAGCATTTCCGTGAAGAAAGCGGTCTCGTTGGAGCAGGAGTCCTGCAGCTCTAGCTCTGATAGTCCGGGTAAATATGTGCTAAAATGTGTGTTTTGAAACGTTAATCATCCTTCGCTCCGCAACAGCTAATGAGACATCATGCAGCTCACCCGCCATTCTAAAACCCTCCCCCCCAAAATGCCCCTACTTACTGTGTCATGTTTCGTCTTGTCTGCTGTTCTCCAGAGTTTTCTTTGGGCCAGTCGGCCTCTTGTCCCCCCACTCCGACCGGAGGGGTGGTTCTGAGAAGGCCCAGTAGGGAAGTCGCCATCGACTTGCTCCAGAGAACCAGAAGCCAGCTCCAGGGCAACCTTCCCCGGCCCATCTCAGACCCCAGGCCCCTGCACAGCCCCAGCCCTCTGTCGCCACACCGGGTGTCCTGGATCGAAGACAACGAATGGCTGTCCCATCCTCCGTCCCCCTCCCTCCTCCACCCTCCTTCCTTGGAGCTGGATTCGCTGTCAATCAGCAGCGTGGAGGAGGAGCTGGAGTCAACCAGCAGCCCGGTGCACTCGCCACACACATCGCACCGGCTCGCCGACAAGGTGAAGAACCGCATTTCGGCGGTGGGCCAGGTCCTCGGTGGGCTGATGTGCCCGCAGAAGAGGCTGACCAAGCGCGTGCAGGAGCTCCGCGAGCGGAGGGGGGGGGCGTTCGCGGAGGCTCTGCGGGGATTTGTCGAGATGTTCCTGGGGGCTGCGTTCATCCCCGGAATGACAGGGTCAGAGCTGCTTCAGGAAGTGCGTACATCTCTCACGGCCCTGCGGGAGACTCTGTTGGACTGTCCTGAGATGCACGCCCTCATAGACAGTTTGACCGACACCCCGGACTGGGAGCTGGGTAGGTTAACACATTGGCATGGCTGTGTTTGGTTGCATTGATTGTTATTTTGCCAGATCCATTACACCGATTAGCCATAACATTACGACCACTGACAGGTGAAGTGAATGACACTGATCCACCCATCAGCCATAACATTACGACCACTGACAGGTGAAGTGAATAACACTGATCCACCCATCAGCCATAACATTACGACCACTGACAGGTGAATTCAGGGCGTCTATTCAGTCCCTTGACCGCTGCCGAAAGCACCAACAATGGGCACATGAGCATCAGAACTGGACCGTGGAGCGATGAAAGAAGGTGGCCTGGTCTGATGAATCACATTTCCGTTTACATCACATGGAAGGCTGGGTGCGTCGCTTACCTGGAGAACACATGGCACCAGGATGCACTATGGGAAAGAGGCAAGCCAGTGGAGGCAGTGTGATGCTCTGGGCAATGATCTGCTGGGAAACCTTGGGTCCTGCTGACCATGTGCACCCTTTTATGGCAACGCTATTCCCTGATGGTATTGGCCTCTTCCAGCAGGATAATGCGCCCTGCCGCAAACAAAAATTGTTCAGGAAAGGTTTGAGGAACAAAACAACGAGTTCAAAGTGTTGACTTGGCCTCCAAATTCCCCAGATATCAATTCAATTGAGCATCTGTGGGATGTGCTGGTCCAATCCACGGAGGCCCCACCTTGCAACATACAGGACTTAAAATATCTGCTGCTTAACGTCTTGGTGCCAGATACCACAGCACACCTTCAGAGGTCTAATGGAGTCTCAGCAGGTCTGGGCTGTTTGTGGGCCATCGGGGGACCTACACAATATTAGGCAGATGGTCATTATGTTATGGCTGATCGGTGTATTGTATTGTGTATGTCTTTCTTTGAAACAAATTAAATTAAATGTATATACTGCACAAATGCTATGAATGCAAAAGCACAATAGGGAAGCAATATTAAAATAAGTATGAGGAACAACAGATGTGTTCTTGCTGACAATAATAATTATAATGAAGACACAAATTCCCTTATATTTCAGCCCATGACCAAAAATGACATTTGTTATTAAAAGTAAGTTACTTCCTCAAATCACTTGAGTGATGAGTACAGCTAACAGAATAACCAGAAAAGGACTGGTGTGTTGAGAAATGTACCCAGCATGCATTACTACCCACCACGCAACTGACAAATATTCAGCCACATTATTTTCTCAGTAAATGCTTTTCAACACCTCAGTCCCTCTCTCCCTAACTCCTGAGCACGAGCCTGCCGAAAGGACTTTGAAAACCCATTAAAAAGAGATTGAAAAATACATCTTTCAAATGATTTCGCTCACTGTGTATCCTCTGTTCTCCACCACCTCTCACCGCCCTCCCCATCCGTCCATGTCAGATGCCATGCTGGAGCTCTCCCTGCACAAGGTGGCCCTGAAACCCGTCTGCACCCACTTGTACACTTGCCTGCAGAGCTGCCGGAATGACGACGGCAGCCTGCGGCAGCTCAAGGAAAACCAGAGGGTCCTGGAGGCCCGGGGGGTGGAGGAGCTGGACGGCACTCCCGGGACAGGTGTCCCTGACCCGGTCACCCTGGAAAAGATCCAACAGAGATGGGCAGCCATGCACCAGGCCTACTCCCCAAGCAAGAAGGTCCACATCCTGCTCAAGGTCTGCAAGACCATCTACCACAGCATGACGGCCAATGCCAAGACAGGTGTGGTGTTCAGGGTGGAGCTCAATGTGCAGTGAATAGAGTTGGTTAGGGTGGGGCTTTTCAATTCTGACCCTGCAAAGTCTTGCTAGTGTCTTCTGTCCGACCTCATTGCACATGCATGGTGTTTAAAGACTAAACGTCGGCCTTTAATGAAATGATTATGGTTTTCGGGTGATGCTAGGAGTTTTGACTCCCTCCTCTCTGTGACAGGTGTGGTGTTTGGAGCGGATGACTTCCTCCCCTGTTTGACCTGGGTGCTGCTCCGTAGTGATGTCATCACCCTGCAGCTGGACACCGACTACATGATGGAGCTGCTGGACCCCACCCAACTACAGGGAGAGGGTACACATCAGATATCTGACATGGACCAACGACTACGGACATCTGACGTGGACCAACGACTACGGACATCTGACGTTGACCAACAACCACGGACATCTGACGTGGACCAATGACATCTGACGTGGACCAATGACTACGGACATCTTACATAGACTCACAGAAACCTGCACGAGTAGAAAAAAAGGGATGTTTCAAACGTACTCTTCAACCTTAAGTGTCCACGTTATGCTTAAGATCCAGAGTTTGTGTAGCGCGATTAGTTAATACACTTTTGTGTGAATGTGAAGCAGATGTCTTGGGTTTGAGCCAGGTACTTTGTGCCAAGCTAGAAGGGAGTGGAACTCACTTTGCAAACAGTGTGACATCCTTCACACATGGACAACACCTACTAGTAACCCCCCCTTTCTCTCTGCCTCTATCTACATCCTCGGCCTCTTCCTCTCTCTATCTCTCTCTCTACCTGCCTCTGTCTGTCTCCCCATCTGTTTTGCAGGAGGTTACTACCTGACGTCCCTGTATGCCTCTCTGTTCTACATCAGCAGTTTCCGCCCTCGTCTTGCTACGCGCCAGCTCAGCACCGAAGCCCAGGACTCCCTGAGACAGTGGCATCGGAGGCGCACCCTGCACGGCAACCAATCGCGACGCAGCGGGAACCGAAAGACCATCCGTAGGCCAGGCCGCGGCGAGAGCAGGGGGGAAAACCGCGACGATTTAGTGAAGGAAACGGATACGGGAAGTGTAAAGGATGTCCAGCCGGCACCATCTGGTGTTGTGGCCAATGCACTGCATGTCATCTCAGAGGCAGTGGGAGCGATCAGGGAGGAGGAGAGCATCAGTGGACTGGAAAGTCGAGGATCTCCCACCTCCCAACTCCAGAAGGCAGAAGGAGACTCCATTAGAACAATTGAAAAGGCAGCCAGCAAGAGGGGAGGACTCTGGGAGGTAGGGGCCACAGAGGAAAACGTAGAGGGGGGTCCTGTCTAGTTGGTAGACCATGTCACTTGCAACTCCAGGGTTGTGGGTTTGACTCCCATGAGGGGTGGGGGCAATCACAACCGCTAAATAACTTGAATGTAACAGGATTATGAAGTAAGGAAGAAGGAAGTTAGTCTTCAAACGGCGGGTTAGTTTCCAAAAGTCGGGTTAGTCTGCAAACGGCGGGTTAGTCTGCAAACGGCGGGTTAGTCTGCAAACGGCGGATTAGTCTCCAAATGTCAGTTTGGTTTCCATATCGTCGGTGGTCTCCACACTGCAGGTTAGTCTTTACACAGCAAATTAAACTCCACAAGGCAAGTTAGTAACAACAGGTTATTTCTGGTCTCAATCTGACCTAACACACTGCAGGTTATTTCTGGTCTCAGTCCGCCCCTAACACACTGCAGGTTATTTCTGGTCTCAGTCCACCCTTAACACACTGCAGGTTATTTCTGGTCTCAGTCTGCCCCTAACACACTGCAGGTTATTTCTGGTCTCAGTCTGCCTGCAACAAAGAGCCACTCTGGGTCAGGCTAATAGAGCTGGAAGACCAGACTGACCCACAGGTGGCTCAGCAGTGGTCCAAGGTAACTGGGCTGCCATTGCCAGAATGATAATGGAGTGGCTTTGCCACAGGTCTACACAATAATGTAATCAAAAATTCCCATAAACACATTTCCTTCTATCATTTCTGGTTCCGTACATTCCTAACATTTGAAATTGCATTGAAATGCACACTGCATGACCAAAGGACAAGGAGCAGATTAGGCAGAGTTTGGTAAGTAGAGACATGATAACATGCTTTGAATTGTCTGTGAAAGCTATTTCCCTTGTGACATTACTCTCAGTGGGGAAAATTATACATTCAATCAAATTTATTTTATAAAGCCCTTTTTACATCAGCAGTTGTCACCAAGTGCTTTTACACAACACCCAGCCTGAAACCCCAGGGAGCAAACAACAGTAGTGTTGAACTTCAGAGGTTAGGAAAAACTCCCTAAGAAAGAACACATTTAGGAAGAAACCTAGCGAGGAACCAGGCTCAGAGGGGTGACCAATCCACTTCTGGCTGTGCCGGGTGAACATATTAAGAGTCCAAATTGTAATAGTTAATTGATGCATGTGGGCAAAGCCCAGAGTCTATTTAATTCTAGTCCAGATTGGAGGCATGACCAGATGGACAAAGACAGGGACAGATGGGGGAGGGGGGGCAGCACAATGGCAGCTGAAATCGTCAGGTATCGTCTTGATCAGCAACACTACCAGGAGGGCTTTGGACTGGGACTGCAACGAGTCAAGCCTGGTACTCCGCAGGTGTGGGTCAAGACCTCATGTCCTCCTAAGTTTAAAACGAAAGAAGACAGGGACAATTTTGACCCTACTCCCCCAGCACAATAATATAGCAGCGTAAGACGTTGGGGCTGAGGCAGGGGTGTCCAGTAACACTGTGGCCCCATCCGGAGGAGGCCCCGGACAGGGCCCAACAGGCAGGAAATCAATCCACCCACATTGCCAAGCATCGACCAAAGGGACACCCACCAACCGCAATCATCCTGAATGAGGGCTGAGTATTGCCAGCAGAGCTCAGCCCAATTGCACCAGTGCGCAACAGAGAGACAACAGCAAGCCAGTGACTCCGCCCGTGAATGGCACTGAAGGGAGGGCATCCCAGTGGCGATAAGAGCCCACCTGGCAAGACCGCAGTGGTGGACAGTATCAGGCCTTTCTGGTCACCTTCACGCCCCTGGGCCAGACTACACTTTATCATAGACCAGGCTGAGGAGATGAGTCTTTAGTAGACGCTTGAATCTGTATTCCTAATTTGAATTGGCAAATCATTCCAAAGTTGTGGAGCTCTGTGCATTAAGGCATTGAGGGTAGGCCTTTAACAAGCAGTGGTTGCATTAAAAACCATCAATGTATTTCCAGGGTTGACCCCTGGGTGGCGTGAACAAACCTGTGGACAGTTTCCCAAACCTGCTGGCCCTCTGTTTCCTCCCGTGAGGTTATACTTCCATTACCATGACCTAGGAGTTTATCTTAATATTCACAAAAATGCTGTGATTTGAAACGTACAAACGTATATTTGTGCATACAATTTTAATTATTTAATTATTTAATTTAATTTGATGCTCTACAAGTAAACGTCACAGAAGCCTCATTTGAACTTCTGCAATGTAGTTTTACTTGATCCAACTCGCTCGAGTGGAGGATTGAAGGAATGTAAAAACCTATTAGCCTGCAAGCTACAATTTAAATATCAGTATTTTGACCTGCTCATTTCCAATTCTATAATTTAACAAACATTCATTGAAATGTCTGTAGGACGATATATATGTACAAACATACATAGATACCAATAAAGGCATTTCTCTTTCTGAACAATGTTTTTGTTATTTAGACTCTGAAAAGGCTGTGCAGTGTTCTCAAATACAGGGCACACTTCACTTCGGTTTGTACTCATCAGTGGTTGATGACATGTCATTCCTGCATGAGGGTGGTGAGAAAGGCAAAATGTGTTTAGATTTAGAGCTGTAACAAGAGTTGATCAGAAAGTGATTGTATTATGCTTTGCATATTAAAATTTAATGTTATCATGACATTAGTTTTTCCACTAGTTTCTGGTTGTCTTTACTATGCTAAAATGTGTTATTGTATGTAAAATGTTGGTGTAGAATTAGGGGGGGCGGGACGGGATGGGTGGGTTGTGACTATCCCAATATTACAGACAGGTTAATGTGACCCCCCCCCCAGGAAGAGTGAAAATCCTGAGATTTATTGACCCTGACCCCCCAATATACAATACAAAGCGTGCATGTTCGTCAGGAGAAACCAATACGTGTCAGAATGCTTTGATTGTAAATGGAACTGATCCAAGCACATCCACAGCCCACATGCTAGCTCTTCACCGAGCAGGCAGACGCTTTGGTTGACACTTACTTACCTGCAAACTGAAGGCCTCCTACTGTCAAGCCTGCGGACAGCACCCAGACAAATGCCAGTACCCCATATTTGCACTGGCAACCGAGGCCAGTCAGGGGTAACACGAGGGGCTGATATTCTAGCAGCTTGCAGGCAAAAGGCCTGTCAAATGTAGCAGATAAAGGGGCAGCCGACTTACAACACAGGCACACATACACCCACAGACACGTCTTTATACAGAGTGGCCTTATATGTAAATTAACACATGCCCTACCGTACATTCATACATATGGAACCGCCTTGTTCAGAATTTTTAATTAGCGACCCAATCAAATTTGCCTAATGGGACATCTGGCATTTTGTCCGCGTTTCAATCTCGACCACACGAAAAAGAAACATCTGGGCTCTTCATCAGGCCTCGTCAAAACCTGAGACGGATGGAGTCGTAGCCCCAGACTCAACGGCACACTCCTCCGGGCGCGCGCACAATACAGTATGATCACTTTAACACGCGTGACGTTTTGTCAATACAGCCGGACTGTATAACGCATTCGGTCCAGCGGTGACTTAGATTTATGGGGGTGACGTGCGATGTGGCGGCTAGCGCACAGATGGCGGACACCTGAGGCGTTTAAAGGCTGGACTCTGCTGGTGAACCGCAGCTAAACATAGAGGCCATACTGATGCCAAAGGAAGATGCTAAGGAACGAAATGCACAATAATCAAAAACAGTACACAACCATCCACAAATACACGCAGAGAACATTTGAATATGATCACGCTGACATTCCCAACCCACACACACACACTCTCTCGGCGTCTTCATTTTGCAGCAATGCACTGAAATGCCTATTTAATGACGACCTATTCCACTTCTGCAGTGCTTTTTGTATAACGTAAAGGCGCTTCAATAGTGAAAAACAAACAAGCGCGCATCATGACAGGTCGCCGACCAATAGTGGCCGAGTCTTTGAATGACGCAGCCTCCAGATACGGAGACCGTAGGGTGGTGGAGAGAGCATGTCAGGGGTTGATTGATGTTTATGGTGATGAAGCCTGCTGAGGATCAAGAGGGCAAGTCGGGAGAATAGTCTGAGTCTTACAGCCACTGGACATCTCTCCCCTTTGATTTGGCATCTACTTGGGTGATGTCTCAGCAGGTTTGGGTGCCAGAAAGCTCACAGCAGGAAGGTCAGGGTGGAAGCCGTTTGTCCCCACCATGAGCAATCTGCCTCTATACATCTCTAGTTCCTCACAACACTGTCCTCAAAAGATCAATTTCAGTGTCCTGAATTTTGTTGAAACCGAAACAATAACCAGTTACCTATTGCAAGCCAATGCAAAACAAGTGTTAATTTTTCAATCTGTATTCGTTGCTTAAAACACCAGATGCAGAATGGGCAATAAAACTGGCCAGGTGCTTACGGAAGCCAACTGATGTCATTGTTGGAGTAAATTTGTTCTCACAAGTTAATCGGAAGGTTTGGATATATGGGGTGGAAATGGCACAAATAGCTTTTTATCGACGACTGGGAGACGATCTTGAACTCTCTCAAGCATGTTGGGTGTTGCTACGATAACAGCGTTGCATATCACAAAATAATTATCGGTTTTAACTAAATAAAAGGTGGATAAAACGTAGCGCAATGAAATATGTGCACATTGAGTACATGTACTCCATCTCCTATATATTCCGACATGGCAACCGTGTTGAACTATTGCATACAAAGTTTGGAAAAGGCTTGTCAAAGGAAAAATCTTCACTTCAAAAAGTGTCAGCTCCTACATGCCTTAAGAAGAAATGTCCATTAATTATCATCGAGATCATAATTAACTTTTTCTTTTGCGGTGTGCTATTATCTTCCCGCTGAGGAAAGCCGTCTGATTAAGATACAGCGTCTTACCAACACTTGTTTGTCACACAGCGTATCAGGACCAGTAGGACCGTGTAGCTCTCACCTCCCCCCTGATTGACAGGCCTCTAACGAGCAGCTGTTCTAATGGGCCGGGCCGCCTCTCCTAATAGTGATAAATAGTGGAGACATTTGTGAATCAGGCCCAATCACCTTTCAATCAATTATTCACAACATTACTCCAATTTATGCATCATCAAGCTGCTGTACTTCCTGGCTGTTCCCAGGCAGTAGGAAGGGGAGCCAGCTTTTTGAAACGGAGGTTAATGACAGTCGGAGCCACCAACTCTAGTTTCGCTCTCTCAAGCTGACGGATAAAACAGTGCGGTTCTTTATCGCGCTCCATTAGGTTTTTATGAAGGCTCGTGAAGGGGTAGCGGTGTAATTATAGATTTGTCACCTGATCGCCTGTGGTCTTTCCGTACAGGACGTCATGTTACAGGGCCGCACCTATCGCTTGGCTATGTTGCCCCATTAGCTTGGTTCTTTGTCTCCCTTTTTGTGCTCTTTCACTTGTTGTCTCAAACCACTAACGCTGTTACCGCACTGTGGGTGGGGGGACCCCAGCTTTCTCTCTCTATCCCACTGCACAGCTCTGTCCCCCTTGTCTTTACTCTGACAGTTGTGTAATTAAATGATTAATGATCACCAGAGCCCCTCCTCTTCCACACACACACACACACACACACACACACACACACACACATCAATTCAGCTATCCACATTCCACATCCCCAAAGGTTAAAGACACATCACAGAAACACACAAATACCCAGGGCTTTATAAATTGTTTTATTATTGTTATTTTTGTGCTCCTTTATATTCAGATGTTTTGGCTTAAGCATGCCTACATACTGTATATTAATAAATGCACAGTGTGCTTCTTTCATCATTATATTTTCTCAAAACATTCTTTTCAAAATAGAGACTTACTCTAATGTAGAATGTTTTAAATAATAACTATTGTGTAGCCCTTATATGATAAAACAAATTATCTGTAAAGCTCGTTCCATAAATCATGCTGTGATTCATTATATTTGTTACAATTCGTCACGTTTATATTTAGGCCAGGTTAGTTATATTTACAATATTTTGGGAAAGCTGTTTGTCCCAAAAAACGTGTTTTATTATATTTTCTCCAGTTTGGGTTCTTTCTATATTGGGTTAGGCTTAGTTGTCATAATGACATTGCACTATACAATACAGTCCTTTCCCAGCGCTCGGTGGCTGGACACTTCTCGCTCCTCGTGTCTCTTTACAGATATTGGCACATTTATGCAATGCAATTTCCACTAGCTAATGGATTTTGTGTTTGTGTGAGGCTACCGACTCCAGCTATCAAAAGCAATCATAAAGTGAAAACAGCATGAATGGCATCTACCTGCTGATGCCTGTTGTCTCCAGGATCTCCTTAAGACTGTCAAAGAGTCAAGTAGGACTTTCACTCGTATCTAGAACATTCTAACAACGTTTCAATAATAACACACCATTTTATTTTTTACGCTCAAGACACGCATAGACCTCTTACAGTAGGGAAGGTAAGGAGCTGGGAAATGTGGATAAATTAACAGATGAACGGTGGAAGCTCGATTTTAACAAAGGAACAGCTGGTGTAACATATTATGAACTAACTGTGTGCATGACTATGGCATGGCACGGGCTGCACAGAGAGAGAGAAGGCAAATTATATGTGGACAGGAATATAAATTAAAAGTGGTGGGACATCAGGTTAGCCCTAAAGGGTCAGAGAGCTAGGCCATTTCCTTTTGACCCTTAAGTGAACTCTGACCCCGGACCCCTGCTGCAGGCTGCATCGATCACATGATAAGGGTGAAGTGGGGTAGGGGCTGAATGGATGGCCAGGGTGGGCCAGGGTTTAGACCAGGGTTGATATTTCATGAGTGATCACTTTGGCTCGAGTTTGAACCTTGCTGAACTGCGTTCCGCAGACGGGCGACGGTAAGGAGTGAACGGTTGAGGAATGTGAAAAGAAAAATGGGCCGAAGAAGGGCAAAAGAACCAATCAACCAAGAACTTAAATGGAGTGAAAGGGAAGTAAAGATTATGCCATGCTGGTCAAACTGTTAGAATGGTGCCAGCAACAACAATTTGAAAGAAAATGAATTTGTATTAGGTTAAGTGTGATTATACGGTGTGTACAAATACTGCATGAATACTGCATGAATACTGCAAAAATGTCAGTTTAACAAACAGTAATTGTATACATGGTATGTAGTAATTAGGTGAGGCGAGTCCCTCTTGGTTTTATTCAAGACTACAGAATACAAAAGTCCCTACTCTATTGACTATTCACATCTGATAGCCAGTAATTGGAGGGCATACTCAAATGAATAAGAATGAAGACGTTTTATTACTATTATTATTATTATTATTATTGTTTTTTTGTTGTTTTTTTTACAAAAGAAAGGTTTTAATATTATAAGCATTATACTAACTGTAACATCATCATCAATATCATCGGTTGTTATCATCCTTCTGAAACCCCATGTGGGACAAATGTAGAATCAACATGTTCATTGTCCTTTTGGGGGGGGGTGGGGGGGGTGGGCTGTCATCCTAAACCCAATGGTGAACAACATGGACCATGAAATAGTTGGTCAGGATCAGATGTGTGTGACGTGTGTGTCGTCTGTGTGTGTGAGACGTGTGTGTGTGTGTGTGTGTTGTGTGTGTGTCGTGTGTGTGCGTGAGACGTGATGTGTGTGTGTGTGATGTCAGTGTTTGACCTGTAATGAGGATCCCACAGCAAACACAACTGTTGGTGTCTGACAGGATCTTAAGGAGGTTAGTGATCAACTCATTCCAATGGCTTTGAACAAAAAGATGGTCGGTCCTTGAACCCACAGAAAGACAGACAGATTGAATTCATTCGTAGTGTGTATTACAGTCATGCAGAGTGACGCCCTGGAATAACAGCCTTCTGTGAGGTCTGCCTGGCACACACATCAATACAAAAGTAGATACAAAAATCATTTTAAATTAAATAAAGTGTGGGCGTGTGTGTGTGTTTCATTGGTGTGGGAAGACTGGATGCGTCCAGGGTCGTGGCGGAGAAGTCAGAGTGCATTACCGGTGTTCTGCCCAACCACGGCACGTCAAGCCTGGGTTGGGTGAGATCATAAGGCTGGTGGGGCTGGTTTGTGTGTTGGGGGGGGGGATCCTTGAGGTTGACGTCGCGCAGGCGAATCAGGAGCCGCGTGCCTGATCTCTATAGACTCGTCGTTCCACTTGGTTGGTCAGGTGGGAGAGAGGGAGGGTTCCGTGCGGAGGACACCTCCGTGTCCCTGAGGGGGACGCGATTCCAGAGGTCAGACGCCCCCTGACATGATGGAGCGTGTAGGCAGGGAGGGGCTGAGGTGCCTGGTCCGCCCCGAAGCAGGGTTGCCTCACACCCAGGGGCTCAGTAGGGTTGTGTACGCCTGTTGGACGGAATGTTTGCAAAGTACGTTACTGATGCTGGGGGCAGGACTTGTGGGGGGCGGGGCCTGTGGGGGCGGGGCCGGAGGGGGCGGGGCCGGTGTCCTGGCAGCGTGTCCTGCAGACTCTGGGTCTTACAGGGGAAATAGAAACGCTTGGACTGAGTCCTTCTGTCGTACGCAGCGCGCCGGCAGTGTTAGTACATCCCCTCAAGGCGCCGGTAACCCCTCTCCCGCCCCAGATGTCCTCCCTCCTCAGTTAGTGGGCGTGTATGTCCAGACCCTGACCTATGAGGGGTTCAGCGGGATGGGGGTGGGGTGGCGGGTGCAGCAGCATTGCCGGGTGGGGGCCGGGGTAGGGGTGCAGGGGTGGCCCGGCGTGCGGGTAGCCCGTTTGGGACAGCAGGGCCCCGGGGTACTCCCCTGAAAGAGATGGCATCCCCTGGAGACCTGCGAGTAGGGCGACGGAGTGAAGGAAGCGGATAGAGAGAGGAAGAAAAAGACAGAAGAGAAAGAAGATAGAGAGAAATTAAGTGATGCGTGGAGGCACAGCGGCTAGCAAATGTGAAAGCACTCGGATCATTTTCAATGGGTCACACCTTAGCGAAGCGGTTGGAAAAGGCAAGCGGTGACTAGTACTATTTCACACTGGACAAGTGCAGGAGCTGCCTCTCTTTCCTCCGTTCTCTCCTCACTTTCTTACCTGCTGCCCGTAGACCAAGGTGTCCTTGGCCTTCCAGTCCGTAGCCCCCCAGTGCTGCTCCCTCTGGACTATAAGGACCTCCTTGACCTGGTCCAGCCAAACAGACAACCACATCATTCACCCAGCCTGGACCTCCATTCACAGCGCACATATCCAGTCCGAACACGCAAACAGGGCCGGATTCGGACTTGACAAGGTTTACTATGGACCTTAACTAAAAATAAATACTTGGGTCTCTGTGTAATTGACTGAAGTCAATGTCAGGTGTCCTTCCCTGCAGTATAAACTGGTCCCTGTAGCATTAATGCAAATGTATTAACAAACACAGCCTCCAGCAACCATATTACCTGAGCGATTTGATTGGTCAATCATGGGCTGCACTATTCTCCGTCTTGCATTGATAAACCTGGAGAGGAGACGAGCAGAGGGAAGCAGGATAAAATAAAATTGGGAGTTGGGAGTGTCAAAGAACACCAGATAATGGTGAAAAATTCTCAGCAAATTTGTTTTGATTTTTAGGTATTTTATGCTCTTATGATGTCAACAACAATGTTGGTAATCAAGAAAAGCACAATATCTAGAACTCATAGTCTAGCTCTTCTTGTAATGAGGAATCATCAGAAGCAACCAAGACTAGCTAGCAAGCTCCTGAGAATCAGTAAAAACTCCCAGTTTTAAGAAGCCCACCGAGAGTTGAAACATTCAAGGAAGTTGGGCAACTGTCAGGCAGGAGTCTACCAAGCCAGACAGAATTTGACTCATTGGCTATCCTGCAGTGTTGTTGCTGATGAGAACATTGTGGAGACCAGTCCAATAACTCTATTGGACAAGAACAACCGTATCTTCCTTCTACTAGTGTCGAGCAATCAGCAAAACAAAGACCTCAATAACTGCAATAAAACATGACTGCATTTACAGGGGGTGGAGCCAATAGTGTCTAGCAGAGTATGTCCCTTTAAGGGGTGGAGCATGTGACTTACATATGTCTTTTCACAGGCAATTATGTTTTTAGGACCCTAGTCCTGTATTGTTTTACCATCATGCTGTTTTCTCATAATGTGCACTGGTTTGGTCCTAGAGGTCATGAAAATGAGCTTGAGAAGTGGTGGAACTGCCCTATGACCTTTGCACTTTTACAGACACTTAAAACCCCTTTATAGTTCTCTGTCAATCCACATTAGGACAGAGGGAGTATGGATCCCTGGGTTATAAGTGATTGATCAGTGCTGACGGTACCAGTGGAGGTCACATCCCAGGACAGGCGACAGGGGACTGTAGTAAAACACAGAGCTGATCATTGGTTATTGATCGGAGGGGTACTGACCAGTTGTTGACCTGCAGTATTGTCAATCCTGTGTCCTGTGACAGCTGCTTCTTCTGCTCCTCCGAGGGGTATGGGTGCTGGGAAGGGACAATCAGAACCATGTCTTTAGGGGTTTTGAAAAAAAAACTTACGGTGAACCTCAATAATAATTACTTAAAATAATAAAATGTCTAATTTCGCCTCACAGCACAAAGGCTCCATAAGTATTAATGTACAATTAAAAACCCAAAGCATGTATGAAATACCTAAGTTAGACCTACATTCATTAGAAGAATACTGATGACTGACTTTACATCCATATTCAAGTCAACTTCTATGAACCGAAGTGACCTCTAAAGTACGCCAGGATATTTACCCCGCCTTTCTCTCCCACTTTTCAATCTAACTATCTTTTTCTGTGGTACTCTCATAATTGGAAAGAAAATCTTTTTTTACCTTCTTCATTAATTGCTAATTATGACACTTAGTATATCCCACCATCAGTTACTCTCTGAACTTCAGTTTTAAACCCCTATTTACTATTTTTTTATCTTGCTCTTTTTCAATCCTCTTTTTATCATTTTGTGTACTATATCCCTTCCTCCATTCTGTCTCCAATCCTCTCCTCTATTCCTCCCTCTTCTGCTCTCCTCCATCCCCACCTTCCCCTCGCTTCTCCTCTCTTTCCTCCCTCCTCCCCCCATGTTTTGTCTCGTAATCCATCTGTCATACGTCTCTCGTTCCTCCGTCCTCTGTTTCATTTCATTTCATTTCAGGTTTTAGTTATTTATCAGAATCTATTATCAGAGCGACTTCCAGTCATCTCAAGGTGTAGGTGAGACAGTGGTAGCAGATAGTACAGTACACCCATAGAAGTGAATTGTTAGGTGAGTATAACATTTTGACTGGTACTTTAGATTTCTCCTCATTAAAGTGGCTACAAGCCAATACCATGCCAGCAGTAAAATGAGAAGTGCAGATCGCATTCTCACCGATAAATGCTGGAAGAGCCACGCTCTCATGATGTTGGTGGCCACTTTGGGGAAAATGCCCCTCTTCTTGTTGTGCCTCCGATCCCGGTCCGTCTCGTCCTCCTCTCCCGTACTGGGGGAGGCCGCGCCCCCATCCAAACCATCCCCTGCCAAATGACAATAGAGATATGGCGTTAGCACACTACGCGTGTGTGTGTGTGTGCCCCTGGGCGATCGTGCATTTATCTTGAGTGTTGTTTTTGACATTTTAACATTCATGTCAAGGTTCACGCGTGTATGTCGTTCATGCTGTGTGATGCCAGTGGACAGGTACACGTTTGTGTGTGTTAGGGTGTGTGTTAGCATGTGTGTTAGCGTGCGTGAGTTAGTGTTTTAGCTTGTGTGTTAGCGTGCGTGAGTTAGTGTTTTAGCTTGTGTGTTAGCGTGCGTGAGTTAGTGTTTTAGCTTGTGTGTTAGCATGCGTGAGTTAGTGTTTTAGCTTGTGTGTTAGCGTGCGTGAGTTAGTGTTTTAGCTTGTGTGTTAGCGTGCGTGAGTTAGTGTTTTAGCTTGTGTGTTAGCGTGCGTGAGTTAGTGTTTTAGCTTGTGTGTTAGCGTGCGTGAGTTAGTGTTTTAGCTTGTGTGTTAGCATGCGTGAGTTAGTGTTTTAGAGGTACCCGTATCGCTGCAGTTGTCCGTGCTGTGTGATGGGAGGCCACAGGACGTGCCAGGAGTCCCGAGAGGAGTTGAAGCACAATCATCAGGGTCGCGCAACCATGACTGATTCTACAGAGAGTTGGAAGGAAATAGAGAGAAGACGGGAGAAAGAGAAAGATAGAGAGATGAAGAGACAGACAGATAGAGAGAGCATTACAAAAATGGTGCTATAAAAAAAAGTTCTGCACTCTATTTGCAGAGAAAAAAACAACCTTTTGGTGAAAGTGTTTTACACAACAGTGCTTAACCCACCTCTTTTCCACAGGTATATTGAGAGAGAAATAGGGATACACTTCATGTGCAACTAAGTTTTTCACAGCTGCTAATTCACACCTCCTGAATGCATACTACATGGTCTCTAAACTATAAACACACTTCACAATATTGGCAAAACCCCTTGACTTCTCACACTAAACTAAACATTATACTCAAAACCATATTATCCGGCATTTAAATTATAAACGTTGCCATAAAATGTCACACAAACGCATCAGATACAATAGGACTACTGAATAACCATTGTAGAATGGTGAGAGGCATTTAAACCATTTCAGAGTTCTCTCTATGAATTTTGCTGATATCATAAACTGTAAATAATGTTTACAGAGAATACTGTAGTGTACAGAACATACAAAAATACCATTTACGTGGGGCATTTTGCATTGTAATTTTTGTTCATTTAAACAAAATAATGATGCAACAGTAAAACAGTGCAGAGTTGACTCTGCTCTTAATCATACCATGTACAGGAAGATGGACAGGTAAAGCAACCTGAATGTCATTAGAGATCATTGGTCTTCTCTCTTCCTCTTCCTTGTTCCACCACCTGCCACTCTTCTTACTCAACCCCTGTTCCTCAACTAACCAACTCTCATTCACTTGTGACCTACCTGCTCTGACAGACTGGTGCAGGAACCAGTGAAATCCTCCACGTCAGACTTGGAGACTCCATCCCTGTCATCCAGGATGAGGTCTGTGGGCATTTTGCCTTTCAAGCAAGTGATGTAGCGATGGCAGAAGTTATCACAAAGGTCATGAACCTGGAAAACAGATGAGGAGGGGGAGGACGAGAGATGAGAACGAGGCACGGCTGATTTTACCATCGCAACACATTTACCATCGGTACAGGTTACTGTTGAGCATATGCAGTATTATGTTTGGTTTGCCTGCATTCAGCACTCACCAGACTAACAAAGTAAATCACTTTAGGAAAGGATAGATTGAAAGAGACAGTCAGAGAGAAAGACAGAGGTGGAGAGGGGCCGTGAGTGAGGGCATATTCATCAGAAAGGGATGGGAGAAGGGAAGGTAAACTAGAAGGGGATGAGTGAAGAAGCACACCTTTTCTAGCTCCAGCAGGTGGAAACGTAGTACCTGGATGGCCTGAATCATCTATGGAGAGAAAGAAATGTCTAGCAATTAGCATAAGCTAATTCAATTAAGGAAGACCAGCTATGAACACAAGCTAACTCCATTAAGGATGGCTAGCTATGAACACAAGCTAATTCCATTATGGATGTCCAGCTTTAAACACAATATATTCAATTAAAGGTGGCTTGCGATGAACACAAGCTATTCCCTTAAAGAGGCTAGCTGTGAAAACAATATATTCCATAAAAGGTGTCTTACAGTGAAAAAAGCTATTCCATAAATGTTAGCTAGTGCTTCCATACATCATGATATTCATATTATGGTAAAACATGTCATTATTATTTCCAATCAATCTCTCCAGTGTGGTTAAGAGTGCATTTATAAAACCGATGTCCATGTGCAGGTGCCAACAGTTTCTTTTCTTCAGCTTCTTCCACTGACAGTTTGCCTGGTTCCCTACTAGCCGGGAACTTTGCAACGCAACATGACAACATTACCACAATTTGAGCTATTCAAAATGTACCAACTGGATGTCCCGATTGGAAGTAATTCAAGCTAGCTGCGGAGTAAGACGTTATATAGATGTTTATTTTCCTACCAGGTTGTCCAGTTCAGGATTTGTAGAGAAAATTGGCTTCTCTGAGCGAATCTGAAACACACATTGAAAAAAGTGTTTCTTCAACTTTTCAACAGTATTTTGGATGATTATGAATCAATAAAGACCACTATGACACATATAGTATTTTATGATATACTGAATACATATTTTATTTTAACATGAAGACATTTCATACCAAATCTCTTGCAAATAAGACTACACAAACTGTTCTAAATAAGACTACACAAACTGTTCCAAATAAGACTACACAAACTGTTCTAAATAAGGCTACACAAACTGTTCTAAATAGGACTACACAAACTGTTCTAAATAAGACTACACAAACTGTTCTAAATAAGACTACACAAACTGTTCTAAATAGGACTACACAAACTGACCAATTGACTCAAGGCAGTCACTCACCTGCTTGGCAAAGGATGCAATGTCATCATTGAAGGAGTCTGAGGAGCACACGTCGCTGTGATTGGTCATGCCTTGGAGGTGGGGCGGGACCGAGAGAGCAGTGGCATCGCGTGGCGAGCAGGTTGCCAGTTCACACTTCTCAAACACCAGAGCCAGCAGTGGAAACAGAGGGTGACTGGATGGAGCAGACCCAACAGAGTCAGCACACTGTGTAAACATGTAGCAAGTATGCACGCACGCGCACGCTCGCACGCATGCAAGCTCTTGTGTGTTATAAAAGGTGTAACAGTGCACACATGCTCCCTCCTCACGCACATCCACAGGCATGTTGTCAGATAACATACACATAAGCCTGTTGGGCTGGGGTAGTAAAGTGGACTGCTTCCAACACTAGGGTTGTGGGTTCGATTCCTGTTAAGGGCCATGCACATGCTAAAGCAAAGTTGCTCTGGTAACGCGCTCCCATTTGAAGAGTGAAATGTACAGGTAAAATCACCTCAGGTGGTTGGGATCAACTTAGGAAAGGCTCTGATGGGATCCTCAAAATGTTGTTTCCATGTGTTTGATACCATTTTATGCATGTTCATGTTGTGGCATATAGATGCAGGTTATGTTGATAGCAACGTGTGTGTAGCACAAGAAGTCAAGGTAAGTCTAGCGTTCCGCTGCTCACCCGTAAATCTGGTCCCGATGATGTTTCAGGGAGTCCGGCACAGCATGTCCATAGTGAGGGGGGGGCAGTGACCTCATGGCCTCTCCATACCCCCCCACGGGCATGACCTCTGACCCTGAATAGTGCACCAGGTCTTCATACTGAGGAACAGGAGGAGAGCGATGGCATACTCAACACACGTGTGAATTTCAACAAGCAGCATTTCTTTGTTTGTGTGCTACCTTTAAGAGTATATATAATAAGGTGATACGTTTTGGTGTGGGCAAAGTGTTTGTGTGTGTGTTTAGTAGTATTATTTTGATCCCCATTTGTCCTAATCAAGTCTGTTTCAAGTGTCCGAACTGCATAGCACAGCAATGCAGGATAAAAAAACTATGTGAGTGTAAAAGAGAGAGAGAGGGAGAGAGAGAGAGAGAGAGAGAGAGAGAGAGAGAGAGATAGAGAGATGAGACACCCTGTGAATATGAAAGCAGATAAATTAGAAGCTGCAGCTAATTTTCTCTCCTCCTTCCTAAACGGGAACTAGAGGCTCCTTGCCGATCCATTTTTCAGTGCGAAAATGTGACATCCACACTGGGACAATTCACATGAGATAAACAAACACAGAGATTCATTCATAAACATGAGCCTTTGCTCTCTACCCCTCACAACGTCTGTCGTATATCTCTCCCGTCATTACAGAGCGGCCGTGTGTTCAACTGTAGCTAGTTTTCAGTCTCCAAGGCATTTCTTCTGTCACCATGAGTGGTTTTCTACTGGATTAAAGTATGGCCAATCATAGTCCCATATGGCAGCACGATCACAGCGTGCACCTGCTCTGCGGTTTTGTCGGGCCACCTTTTGTTTTATGGATACTCGCTATTAACACAATCACCAATATCAGATTCCGCGCCTTTCTTTACGCGAGCTCTCGGATTACAGGGCGAATGTAGCCGCAGTGAGTCAACGGATCAAAGCGCGGAAATCAAGATGGAGAATTCTTAAAATGCTCCTAAGAGGCCATGAGCCTTAGAGAAAGGCTTCAGATGTGAGAAACACTTAATGTCAATATAAAATAGAATCGACCGCGATCCTCATCATTACCAGTATAGTTCAAAGGGAGATCTTAAATTCGCTGCAATCTATAGGCTCGGGTTATGTCATTAGGCGTTAGGCCTATTGGTCAAAATTTCAACTGAACCAATTGTGGACCTATAACAACATAGGGCTTTTTAAATATATATTATGAATACTAATTCTGACAATTCACCACTTATCTATGGATTGTAGCTTACACACTGTTTTCTTCTTACACTTTAATTTGGGGTTACAAATACTTGAAGTTGCCCATTGGATACATTCCAAATCATTTTCAACCATCTAGCCATTTCGCTAAAATAACGTTTGCAAACAGTAGGCTAGGTTTATTTCCAATGCGATTCTACTGTTAAATCGTATGGCGGGAAAATGTGGTTTGACAGAAAAGTATATAGGCTACTGCATGTTCTTCAATTATGTTCAAAATAATAAGCAACTAGTGATGGGACGAAAATGATCCTTTAGAAGTTTGTGTGCGGAGTCTACTTAATCTGTAGGCCAAAGCCTACGTCGTTGGACACGATCTAAATCCCAATCAGAAGTTCTGTTCCTTCCCATTATTCACGATGTACCCGTAGGCTATAGGCCGAATGACAAGCTAATGTCACGAATTGTAAACAGTAAATAATATACAGCGAGGAGGATAACTGTATTACATGCCATATGCAATTAATGATAATTACCTTGCATTAAAGATTAGCATTTTTGGTGCATATAACCGGAATAAATGCTAACTGACTGACAAACTTTACGAACTTCATAGTAAAAGTCCTTCAGGCTTTGGGAATTTTAATAAAATTAGACATAACAAGTAGAAAAGAGCTAGCCAAAAAGTAATGCTTTTAGGTTTTGCCTTTTAATGTAAATTGTATTATGAAGTTGATTAATTGTATTCATTTACAACTAAGATACATATATACGCTTCCAATACAGAATTGATTTTATGTACAGTACATATATACATATATATGTTATTTTTATGTATGATTATGGAAATTTTTATATACACCGTATGCAATAAAATCTAATTTTATAGTTAGTTGAAACAAATGTTACAAGATACCGGCATTACATATCTGAGTTTTGTGAGAAAGTATATCTCCTGCAATCAGAGACAATCAAAAGGCTTCTTACTGCTAACATGTGTATTTGATCACATAGGCTATATATATATAATTATAATTACATACATAGGGCCAATGTTACACGGGTCACTAATGGTAATAACAGGTTTTACAGTTCGACAACAACATTATTTTATGTGTACACGTATTTATGGGTGACAGCAAAACGTCCTAAACATGCACTCATTAGCACACTGAATCGCATTCTTTACTTTTTGCACTGGTCCCCGGTTCTACTTGTATTGTTGACTATGAATCCCAACATTCTGAACACAACAAAAAGCAAATATGAATGTAATGTAAGGAGAAGGTCAATTGTTAGCTGTTATTTATGTAAAAACGAAACCAAACTAATCCTATCCGCATGTTTTAGCCTAATGGCTGTGTCCTCGGGTTGTCTTGTACTTTGGCGGCATGGATTCAAATCAGTCCCCCTGCTGTTTACTATCTTTCCTTTCTCACTGTCTATTGCAAATAAAGCCGAACTCATTTATTCGGATGGTATATACAAGCCCCTAATCTCTGCATTCAACTGCATGCTGTCTTCTTAAAACAATTATTAACAATTGGACAGACCCCGAAGAGCAAAAGTTTACTTGCAGGTGGAGTTTGTCAAGTTATTCAGAAAATGTTGCAGGCTTATTCCTTATGCGTGTCTTAGATATTTAGCACGTTAGGGGTGAGTGTGTGTGCGTCAATGCGTGCGTGTAAATATGCTTCGCCCGCGTGTGAGATAATACAATGAGTTGTCCACTACGGCAGTTTTCTACAGGAATGTAAAAGTGTTGCGACTGCAAAGGACAGATCTTGACATATCCGGACTCCGCCAGACACGGACTCACTGAAGCAAAAAAGTTGACCTACATAGCGACTTGGTTAGCTTTTTCCTGTCTCTAGCTATCCTCCCGACATTATGCAGTGACATATCATATATTTCCATTTTCACAAGTACCTTTTGGTCCCTCCATTTACTTTTAATTACTGGAAGAACAGACAGTCTACGTAGGCTACACTTTACACAGGCTAGTACACTGGATGAATGCATATGGCTGTCAAGAGAGTTTTTGCATCCAATGTAAGAGCTTATGTTTATAAAGCCCATACAAGAGAATGAATAAAAGCATATCATTTGACACTTGTTGATTTACAAGTGAATCTATTTCATAAGATAAAAATAACATCTAATTAATTCATAATGTGACAACTGCAAAACTGTAAAAAGGGCTTATAGAATAAATTAGATTGATTGATATTCAGAATAAAATAGGCTATATATATGAAACGCATAGGCCTATACATTAAACAACCGCTGTGACATCAAAAGCACCCTAATGTTTTAGGTCAGGTCTCTTCTATACCGGAATATTAAGCGTATGAGCAATTACGTCGATAGTGCTTCTGATAACTCCTTGCCATGTTGGTGCTTTTGGTGCTTTTATTGTGGGCTAGTCTGGGAGCTGTAGGCGAGGGAGGACTGGAAGAAACACGAGACAAGGCAGCAAGCGGCTCAACGTCGAAACATCTTCTAAGGACCGCGCAGAGACCAATTGCTTCATAATAACCGAAGTAGATTAGAACAATTCTTATCTGGTGAGAAAGCTATGTACGCACTACCGTGACGCTACAAATGAACTGTGAGGTAGAAAATAATAAACAGCCGTCCTACCCTCTTATCCATGCGACACGGAAGCCAATCCTACTCCGGGAAGGATGAGACCAGACCGGCTGTCCAGCGCGGGCGTTCTGCGTCCTGTATCCAGATTTTCTGATGAAAATAAGGCTGTATTTAATAAGCTACAATAGTTTAAATCATTACAGTGATAGCAGAAAACACTTTAGTCCCGTAAATAATAGAGCTTGGTTTGAAAAAGAAAGCTTATCCAGGGGTTTGCACATAAACAGGCTACAGCAATAGCCGAGGCTACTAAATTGTGCATTAGGCTACATCTAATTCGGAAGTAAATCGAATCGTTAACTTTTATTGCAATCAAGCAGCTTTATGATCCAAACTTGGTGCACGACCAGATAAATGCAGTGTGTATACAGTATATTTGATCCTGAATAATATATATTCCATTACGATATGTGTTACACACAGTAATAACAGATTACATAAACAACACATAGTATTACGTGTTTACTTAGATGATATATTTTAGAAAAATATGATTTCATAAAAAATCTCACCGAAACCTAGATTTGACGTAGTCACTTTCAGGCCGTGCTGGCTGTATCCTGCATGGGCTGCGGTTGAGAGAGCGCTCTGGTAGTCCGCACGTTGTCTTTGGGTCCGGTTAACTGGAGAGATGCTTAGTGGGAAGAAATAGCGTCCTTTTTGGTCGCTCTCGCTGTCCATGGACTGTGGCGACAGGCTGGAAAATGTCACAGCGACATGAGCGATGTAGATTTAAACCTTGAGAGAGGCAGAGACGATGTGGAGAGTGATGGTGGTTGGGAGTTGTTTTCGGGGGTCAAAACACGACGGGGTCTTTCACCCCCCACCTCCTTATCACACACACTCGCGCATTACAATCGCGGGACCCTCTTGTTTTATCTCAATGGCACGCTCTGGACTACTCTCACTAGGTATAGCATTCACTGGCACAGTTCATTCGCTACCTTTCACCGTTGACCAGATAATGTCGGAGAAACTATTAGACCTGAGGTCGAACACAGCCTTTCGACATATGTGTGGGATAGCTGCGGTCATTAGGCTATTTTCAATAATCAGTAAGACAGTGACGGCATTTGTTTTAATGGACACCACCGTTATTTGTACTGGAAATAATACGTTTATTTCACTTGCCTCGAGCATCTGGTTAATGCAATTTTTTAAATCATTTTTTTGCCTGTATTTTGACAGGCATGTCATGCTGAAAGTACGGTTTATTTTTCACGAACTCTGTAATATATATATCTATATATATATATATATATATATATATATATATATATAACATAGGCTACTCATCTATACAACCCAAGCACTCCGTCAAATTAATGTTGTGATTTAAAGGAACAAGTGAAATATCACAACGATAATTCGGACCATAGACTATATTCTGATGAACTGTATTGCAATGTAGGTTATTGGAAGTAGGTTACTATACAGAATACAGATGCGGTTTTGTACAACCTATAAGTTAAATAATCCAACCAATATAGAGCAAGCTACCCACCACAACATGTTTTGTTCCTTTAAGTCAGTATCATGTTTACGCTATATGTATTCAAGTTAGACGCAATAGCTCATATATATAAGACCTATAGCAGTTTTATGCTTGGTACATTATTTTTACATTACAAATCGGATCCTATGTCATTTTCAATAGGCAATGGTAAATCACATTGATTGATAATAAATGTATTAGCTGATAATGGTTTTAATAGAGTTTTACTGTTACTATACCAATGTTTTATTGTTTTTGTTGACGTCTCTTGTAAACGACCTGTCTTCACCATAAGACTCACCAAATGTCCCCTATTCGGTCTGAATTGCAGGGACATGTTTTTTTCTAAAGATGTGTAAAAAACAATACCTATTCTCAATACGTTTTTTTTTTATTATTCTAACCAGAGGGAAAACTTTCACAGCTTCACGGACCTGGTCTTGTGTTGTAAATTACACTTAAGTAACATAATAATTATTCAGAACGTTCCCCTTTCCTCTCCCCCGCAGAGGAACCAACAGGCAGCCGAACTTCAATGAGAAGCACGGTGGCGGGAACACTGGGCCCGGGCACCGTTTCCCCGCGGGCGCGCGGAATGACTGAGGAGCAGCCAGCCAGCACCGTGACATCAACCAACCTGCGGCCTTTCGGCACCACGGGAGGGTAATTCCCAATAGCAATGATCATAGACTTCAGTCACCCTCTAACCTAGAATATTTAACGTCGATGAATACATTGTGAATAGACTGGTAAAACGCCCCGACTAAAGGGATTAATAGGTTATGGTTTACTTGACAAACTGTAAGTAAGGGGTAGGCCAACCCTTTCATTTCCAATCATATTTGAAAGCTCCCTGGACTGTTTGTGGTAATGGGGTGCAAACTTTTTAATGGTTAATTAATTAATTAAAGTATTCTACATTTTATCAATTTATCCATATGGTCTGTTTCCATTTGGAGTGCATATGAAGAAATTACTTTTGCATAGATGTCTCCTGCTGCTCAGGCCTGGCTGCAGGATAAAATGACCATGCTGCAATTAAAAAAAGAGGGGGCCTAACCATTTACAGTGTTTATGAGGAATCCACTGAGAGGGCACAGATTTGGAGGGGATTTGGTGGGGAAATGCCCCCTTTTGCCCCAGTCTGGCACTGGGCCTGGTGTAGCATCTTGGTACTTCAACCTGTGGCCCTCCTTTCAACATTCAAGCCATTTCTGTTGATGATCCAATCTTCTTGTTCAACATCTTGATTTTGGATGTTGGTTTTGGGGGCTATTAGACATTTTACACAACAAAATAATCAAACGTATTGAGCCTTGTTTGATATGTTTTGGAAAATGTAGCTAATGTACAACAAGAATTATTTGCATTTAAACTGTTTACAAACATAGCAAAACATAATTTTTGACTGGATGTGTAAAACAGTTCCACTCAGTTCATTAGGCATCTTTTTTAAGAAGCTTATCATTAGGTATTTACAGGGCCTTCTGAAAGTTTTCATCCCTTTTAATTTTCTCCACATTTCAGTTGACAGTGTTTGACTTGGGTCAGAACGGTCCGGAATGGCTGGTACTTCTGATTTTAGGCTAACACCAATGCATTATTGGAACCAGTCTTATTAACACATACATTTTGATGAACATGGTCTAACACGCCCTTTGGCAGCTCTTGCATTCATTTGACCCCAAGTCAAGCGTTGGTTATATGCTTCAAATATCGTTGATCAAATTAATGTTCTTGACATCAATCTACCTTCAGGTTTTTCCACAAATGTTCAATGGGGTTTTAATTCCAGGCTTTGGCAGGGCCATTCAAAGAACTAACAGAATTTCTTGAAGCCACTCCAGCAGTGTCGGTCTTGCCACTCAACCACGAATCCTTGATTTCTATGTAGTTCTGTAGAGAGGGTTGCCAATGGGTTAACCTTCCTAACCAAAGCCATAATTGCCTGGTTATTGAGTTTAGCCAATTGGCCAGCTCTAGGAAGAGTCCTGGTTGTTTCAACCTTTTACCATCAGTAATGGAGCCCAATATGCACCTAGGAACTTTTAACGCTTGAGCAATTTTGATAATAACCTTCTCCAGATCTATTCACAATTCTTTAAAGCCTATAAAGAGTTTTTGGACTTTGTAGCATTGGCTTTTGCACTAAAAGGCACTGCCAATTGTAGGACCTTATATCAACAGTTTTGGTGCCTTTCTGAATCATGTCTAAACAATAGCATTTTCTACAGGTTAACGGTTAGTTTTAGGGATGATCAACCAATGCATCTGAGGTCGAATTGGATTGTCATGGCAAAGGGTTTGTCGTTTTCTCTTCTGTGCATGTTAATGTCAACCATTTTAATTTAGATTGTTTATAAGTTTACTGCATAACACAACAATATGTGGAAAGAGTGAAGGGTTCTGAATACTTTCCAAAGGCTCCAAATATGAATGTAGCAATCGCAGAATTCCCCGTTGAGCCCGACTTAGCTTCTCCCAGACAAAAGATCTGCATTTTTCACAAGGTTGCTGTTGCACTTAAGATGCTGAACTATACTGTATTTTTATATCATTTTTTTATTTTATCACTTTGTTGTTGCTGGAATTTACTTGAACGACATCTAAAAAGGGATGGTTAGGGAGACTTTCATCAAACAATGTCAGACTAGATTTGCTCCACTGGAAAGTGCATCCCAGAAAACATCCTCACTAATGACAAAGAAAAGAATGTTTCACACTCCCTGTTGCATTCAGATTATTTCCCTGCCGTAGCGAATTGGCCGAAATAATGACATTGCATCTGTCCGGTATCTTTAGTGAATTGGGGAGAGTTGGTGGTAGTAGTTCTGTGCAGCTTGTGTGACGAGGCCCCTGTTGATGTCCGTCAGAGTTGCATCGGCTGCTGCTTGTACATTCGTCCCAGTATTTTCTTGCGCGGGTTTGCAGGTCACTGTTAAGGTGTTCGGGATTATAAATCAGGTCTTTTCGCAGGCGTGGCCCAAGGCTGAAGAGCAGAGAAAGGCCTGAGCAAAAAAAAACTTGAGATGATGATGAAAATGAGTGTGCGCGCACACGCGCACGTGTGTGTGTGTGCGTGAGTGTATGTGCGTGCATGCTTGTTTGCTTTTCCATCTGCATGTGGTGTGTCTGAACCAAGTCATTTGAGAATTATTTCATAATGAAATATCCACATTTTCTGCCTGACAGGTTAAAATAAGCCCATACATTAACCCACATCATTTTTAGGGACATTGTGCAACCATCCTCTGTCCCTGCTGGACTGATTAGTCAACATGTCCATAGGGTGATGTACTAAGTTGTGGTTACTAGGAAACAAATGTAAACAAGATGAAAATGACAATTATTTAGTTGCAAATCAATTTGTTGAAGGTTACTGCAATGTACACTAACGAATACGCTCCAGTATACCAACCAATGCAGGAAATGTAAAATCTGCTGTGTATTTGAGATGAAGACTTCTGAGCTTTGTACTATCCACACTGAAATTATAGAGGCGATTTTTCACTTCTGAGAAATGTCGGCCATAATACACAAATCACATTTCTTTTTGCTGCAGGATTTTGGTCCTGCTGTCGCATCTGTCTTATATTAAAGGTACACTCCGGCAACATGATCTTTTTCCAGCTGAAATGTCCCACCCGGCTAACAACTCATTGGTTTAGAAGAGTGACATTAGATCCTAGCCTATTAAGACAGAGAGAGCATTGCCTTTGCTCGCCCCCCCCTCCCCCCCAACAACCTGCTTCACACCTGAACCTCATATTGATTGTGATTGGTGGTGATATGTCAGAGACATAGATCTCTTTTTTGATACAGTCTTTCACAGGATTTGGGCCATTTCAGTTGGGTGACCATGGGACCAGAGTACACCTTTAAGATATTTTTTTGCACATCCCACCAACAACAAATCAGAAGGTAGGATGTCCCAGGAATGGCACAAGGTTGTGTCGTGTTTACGAAGTCCCCTGTTTGCTGGGGTAGGGTTACTTTGTGTCCATGAAGCAGCTTCTGAGTCAATTATCCAGTTACTTTTGGTCCCTTGAAAAAGCGAGGGCTACATATTAAAGAGCGGCAGTTTGGATGTGAATACCCTCAAATTAAAGCTGAGAGACAGCACTTGAAGCCAGTGTTCATCATTTAACTGTAACTTTAATCAATTATGGTTACAAAAATAACATATTTTGTACAAAATAATAAAACGTGTGCCAGTGTCCCATTATTTCCGGACCTAATTGCATGTGCGTGTTTATCGTTACTCCGTGAATTCATTAGATGTCACAGGAAAACTTTTGGTACATTAGGAAATATCACTTGGACGTTGTCACATAATGCTGTGTTTATATATATATATAGCATGAAAACAGCAAGAGGTGTCAAACAGCCTCTGTGCCGATCATGAAAACAACAAAGACTGTGTCTCATATTGAGTGTGCTAACAGTGAGACGTTTGAGCCGCTGACAACGTCTGCCCTAAAAAAGGAGGGAGCCCCCATAGGATAAACACTACCGGTTGCCCTTGGTTTGGTAACCTTGGCCACCCAAGCTAGTTGACACAACTGACTCCCCCATAAAGGAATATGGCTGCCGTGACCCGGTGGTAGCCGCGGTCCAGAGGGAACATCAGAGTGGGGTGACCCGCCAGTCAAAGTGCGGCACTCACCAAAGGGTAAATGGGGGGGTTGGCAGGGGGGAGAGGGGAAGACAGAGGGGTAGAAGCACGGAGAAGAGGGGCAGAGTGGTTTTTTACGAGCCTGTGCCTCTCCAGTTTCGTCTAGATGCATGGACATAAATTCTCTCTCTCTTCTCTCTAATCCTAACAGTGCATTTTCATCACCCTGTTTTTTCAGTACAGTATTGCCTGTGAACTTCCTCTTGACCGGCTTGTTTCAGCCTGTGTTAATTCGGATCCCTCCTCACCTGCTATGACACTGTGCTTCACCACCGACCCATTTTAAGGGCTTTCTTGGCTTGTGAAACATTGATTCACATTGCCAAATATAGTATATTAAAAGTTAGAAACATATCTGAAACAAATCTGTCATTATATGTACAAGGTACATATCAAAATAAAGGCATTTTGAATATTAAATGATAAAATATGTGCAGCGATGTAAGAA
The DNA here is from genome assembly GCA_016801105.1 of Esox niger. NCBI lineage: Eukaryota > Metazoa > Chordata > Actinopteri > Esociformes > Esocidae > Esox > Esox niger. Next base: position 82,567 of record JACXGJ010001233.1, read on the forward strand.
TGCAAATTGTTATGAGACAGAATGACAAGAAAAAATTAATGACAAATAATAAATATATATGTTATGTTCACAATGTGGTTTCCCTTCATCTCCCATCTCTCTATTCACAACAGCCTCTCTCTTCATTTACAATATTTAGCCTCTCTCTCTTTATTTACCGCATTTAGCCTTCTCTCTATGCCTATCAACCACAGTTTAGGTATGGGCAAGCTTCGTTGCTATGAGGGCATACTTCCCAATCGCAACACTGTGAATAGATTTCGATAGCATTTTGTGGTGAATTCGGTCGATTTGTTCTTCATTTCAAGAGTTCGTGTACACCACATTTTTCCTTGAAGCGATTCAGAGTCTAGAGATGTAAGACTATGCCCTTTTATGTGATCGGTCAACCTCGGTAGAGGCTCGATTTTCTTCAACACTGTGTATCATTGCATTAGTTATGAACTCACACTGGTTTCTCACACGTTTTAAACCAATTCAGCAATGAAAATGCAGAAGCGTGCACAGGCTGTTAGCCTCACTCTCTTTTTATTTGACACAGTTAGCCTCTCTGTCCTCATCCAGCACAGTTAACCATCATCACTCTATATTTAAACATTACCCCCCTCTCTCTATTTACTACAGTTAACCATCATCACTCTTTATTTACTACAGTTACTCCCCTCTCTCTATTTACTAGAGTTAAACATCATCACTCTTCATTTACTACAGTTACTCCCCTCTCTCTATTTACTACAGTTAACCATCATCACTCTTCATTTACTACAGATACCCCGCTTAATTCACCAAAGTTAGCCCCTCTCTCTTTTTATTTATTACAGCTAGCCTATCTTTCTCTTTATTTATTACAGTTAGCTCTCTCTTTTCATTCATTACAGTTAGCCTCTCTTTTTATTTATTACAGATAGTCTCCTTCTCCTTATTCACCACAGTTATGCCCCCTCTCTTTATTCACCATAGTTAGCCTCTCTCTTTTTATTCACCACAGTTAGCCTCTGTTTATTTATTGCAGCTAGACTCACCATAGTTAGCCTCTCTCTCTTTACTCACCACAGTTAGTCTCTCTCTCATTATTTATTACAGTTAGCCTCACTTTTTATTCACCACAGTGTGCCTCTATCTCATCATTCACCACAGTTAGCTTCTTTCTCTTTATTTATTACAATTTGCCTCTCTTCATTTACCATAGTTAGCCTCTATCGTTATTCACGACAGTTTGCCTATCTCTCTGTATTCACCAGTTAGCCTCTCTCTTTTATTCACCACAGTTAGCCTATCTCTCTTTGTTTACTACAATTAGCCCCTCTCCCTCTATTCACCACAGTTAGCCTATCTCTCCTTGTTTACTACAGTTAGCCACTCTCCCTCTATTCACCACAGTGTGACTCTCTTCATTCACCCGTTAGCCTATCCCTCTTTAATTATTACAATTAGCCCTTTCTCTTTTTATTCACAACTGTTAGTGTCTTCCTCTCATCCACTGAAACATCCACTCCTCTCCATCTCTCAATCCTTCCATCCCTCCGTCCATCTTCAAAGTTCTCAAGGCCTTTATCCCCTTTATTATTTTCTATTACTGTTTCCCCCTCCCCGCTCTCTCCCTCCATCCCTCCCTACTCCGCTCTCCTCGTAGATGGAGATTAAGTCTGGGAGGGAGCCCCATCCGTTTCCCTGACTGTTTGTTATTAAGCAGATGGATGGTGGCTAGCAGTGCCAGCTCCACGCAGCCGCAATTACACCAGGTCCGGTGATAGATGGAGGGAGAGAGAGAAGGAGCGATGGAGGAGATGGAGAGGGAGAGATAGAGAGAGGGGCATCTATCACAGCCTTTAATCTACCTGTCACTGCTCGTGGAACACTGGGGGAGGCTTGGCAGGGGGGGGGGCTGGCCCTGGGTGAGACGGGTTGTGGGGGGTTGGGAGCGGGTAGGGGAGGCTGTAAGAAATGAAAAAACGGACTCATACAGCACCTTGCCCATTGGTTGAAGGTTTAATGTCCTTCTTTTATGTTGTCCTTCCCTACAAAACAATTACAGAATAAGACTCCCGCAGAACTACAGTAATTAAATGTTCTCATCAAGTAATCGATCGTCTTGAGGTTATTGAGTTTCGCACTGGGTTTCTATTAAACAAGCTGGATGTGTTTTTGCCAGTGGGTTAATGGGTTGCATCAGATACTGTAGTGGCTGTTTGCTGATGCCTTGTGCTGGGGACGTATGAATTCAATGATATCACAACTTCCTTTGTTTACAGGTGAGGAGACGAAGCCTCCACAGTGTGATCTGATCCGTCTTTTGCGTTGAGGTAATTCAGTTCACGGGTACCCATGTTTTGTCACTATCCACAGCCTTCTCATGCAAACAGACCTGTTAGCTGAGCAGTATATTGTTCTTTTAGGTTCAGTTGAAATGCACCCTCTGTTTTTAACCCAACCCTTTCTACTGAAGAGGTGCGCTGGACTGACACATTTGGCACCCCAGGAGCCATTGGGATTAACTGCTTTACCTAAAAAAGATGGGCAGGTTTTTCTCTTCGCTGACACACGTTCAGTCAGAAGCTCCAACCTCTGGGCTACACGTTGCCCCCTTCAAGACGTGACCACCTTAACAGACGTTTACAGTTCCCCGACAGTATTATCTGCAATTTGACTCGTTTCTCCTCCGCAGTGTTACAGAAATATTATGAAAGCTAATCCAAGGCTCTCCTCTTTCTCCTCTCCTCCACATTCTCATCTGTCCAGGAGAGTGAGAGATGGGATGGAGAGATTAATTATCTTCTGTTGGCCATGGAAATGATAGATGGACAGATGTGAAGAAAGAGAGGGAGGGAAAAAGAAAGAGAGAGGGCAAAGGAGAGAAGTCCATAAATCTGAGGAGGGACCTGGTCTGCATCACAAATTAATATAATGTTCCAGAGCCCCTGATAATCCACGTTGAAAACGTATGCAATTGCAAAGAGACACAGTCCAATCTTGGCAATAATATCCAAATTGATCTTTGGCGATGGGTGTTTATAATGAGGAACAATGGATTTGTTATTTTTCAAACCTCACCACGTTGTTCACGGAAATGGTCAGAATCAGCCACCAAATCAATGGGTTTAGGCAGGGATTACAGACCTTAGTCTTGGTTCCATTGGTGTGAGTGGAACACCCAGGTATCAATGACCTGTCTCTCATCCCTAACTGGGCTGTTGTTAGCCTATCTCTACCGATTTGAGAGGAAATGGCTGTTGTGTGAAACACAGGGAGACCTCGTTTTCACCCAATCAGGCCTGGACCAATCTCATTTGAGAATTAAGAAGGGGTGCATTTCAGTCAATGCTATGAGGACACAAGGACTTTTGTACTTAAACAACAATAAATAATGTATAGATCGTTGCACCAGGGTCTTTAGGAAATGTGATGGTTTTATGTCAGACGGGCAATTACTATAATTCAAGGGCCGCGCATTTCAAAATTCCCTTTGTGTCTCTGTCAAGACCAATACTTTTAATTTAGCTTTTATTTGTGACCTACAGTTTGTTTTTATTTAGCCAGAATGTGTTGCCAATTCCCTGGTATTTTGCCCAGGCCGGTTCTATATGGAAATCAATGTACTCAACTTGGAGCTCATTAAGTATTTTGGACGGGACGGGGGGGGGGGGGTCTTCTTATTTTATGCAACCTTGGATGTCATTCCAGCTCATCCGTTCTACTGTTAAGACACTACGTGTTATAAGTACACATAACTGCGGCCAGAGTTCTCAAGTTAGGGCATTGTTTGCCATTGTATCATTTGACTGCATTTACATTTCAGTCAGTTTGCAGACACTCTTACAGAAAGCAGTTGACTGCACCCATTCCCCTGTGGAAATCCACCTCAGAACCCAAGTGCCATACTGTTGGCTGTTACTCAGGCGGCGGTTGTCAATTGTCTCCCCGGGGACATTCCAACTGTTGCAGAGGTTGCACGCATGACTCAATTGATCAATGAACATCGTAACACCTACAGAATTCCAACAATGTAATATAGTTGATCAGCTTTTTCCAAAACTCTGTATGATTCTTTAAATATGAACTCAGCAAAGAAATTGTGAGTTGGATTCAAATCAAATGTGGTCCGGAGTCAGTGGTGTAGACCTGTGGGCCAGTCTGTGAACCAGCCTAGCCCTATTGAAGATTTGGTAAATAAATCTTCAAATACAAATTTTCAAAGACTGACTGTCATATCTATTCTCATGGTTGGCCAGTATGAAAATGCATCCAGTACAATATGTTTCTCTGGATGAGAATATTTACGGCCAACAGAAAAACATACCATCCCCTTGAGAGGATTGCAGACATTCTCAGCGAACGAAGACATTGACACTGTAATCAAGGTTTCACATTTCAGTTTCGCCAAACGATTTACATTTAAGGATAAATAATGTCCCTTCCATGGACATGTGAAAGAACATACCCTGGTCCGTCCCGTAGAGTCTGTCTGGGGGGGTGTTCCAGGAGGTCTCTGTGGTGTGTCTGTGTTTAAAAAGAGTATGGGTGTTCTTCCCCATGACCCCCCTCTTTGCATTAGAGAACATAGGGTGAAAGTATTTTTAACCTGCCAAGAATGGTGTGTGTGTGCTTGTGAGTGTGTGTGTGTGTGTGTGCACAAACATGTATATGGGTGGCAGAGTTTGTGTCTATGTCTGTCTATTTTCTGTTTAAGATTGTTTTCAGACTTGTTGGCATGGCAGCAGAACATGGTTTATTTACCGTTAACAACAGACAAGTGGAACATTGCATAACCTTTCCAAGCATCAGCTTCTGTACATGACAGTAAGAGGAATAAACTAGCAACAGCTGATGTTCTTAGAGTACAGTACAATATATTAAACTACACACGGTGTCACCGTATGGTAAAAGTATAGTAACATACCGTACAGTCATTTCATAATTAGCATTGCCAGTTCAGACAGGAATTCCGAGTGGTCATTGATCAGCGATGTATCACCTGATACTGGAGATTGCTCCACCCACAATATCAGATTCTATCCTGACTATTTAATCATCAGGTTATTCACTCGGGTCAGATGTACACTGGTCTTTCTCACATGCAGGTGTAAACCCACCCACCACCCCTGCCTCCACCTGTTTGGTTCTGTGTTTCCTTTTCATGGTCAGCTCATTGCACATTACTCATTGTCTGTCGGGACAGCTATTAATGCGATTATGGCGTTGATATTGTAATTAGTAATATCATATAAGCGATAATGTGATGGCTGTGAGGTTCTGTTGCTTATCCAGATCAGCAGAACCTAATGCCAAGAAATATTGTGTCTCCAATAAATAGTTAAACTAATATGTGGTATTTTCTGTATATTAAGTATATTGATACCAAAGTACAGTTTGGTAATTACATAAGACAGTAATAGTATAGTATAGAAATAGTATAGTACAGGACACCATAGGAATAGTTTAGTTCAGTATAGCAATAGTTTAGTACAGTATAGTGATGTTATTGTACAGTATAGTACTAACACACTACAGTAAAACGATAGTATGCTAATTTTGTTATACAGTACACTACGCAAATAGAGTAATTGAATAGTACAGTATAGTATAAACAAGTAAATGTATTGCGGTATTAGACTATAGCAATATACATTATAGTATACAGGGGTGGGCTGAGTCCTGAAAATCTGTACTCAAGTAAAAGTACTGTTTCTCCTAAAATGAACATAATTAAAAGTTGAAGTACCACTTGAAAAAACTACTCAAGTAAGAGTAAAAAAAAAGTACTTTAGTACTAGTTACATATTTTGTTCAAGACATTAGCTAATGTAATAATGAAACATTATTTAAGTACAAACGCAAACCTAATTTATTATGTTTGGATAGGCATTTGTTTTCCAGAGTCAGCCTACAGTAATGCAGAATAGAAAACAAAATAAATGGTACTGTACTATTATTAATCTGTTTGGCAAATAAGATTCTTGCCAATTAAGATCGTAATACATGTTACTGGTAAAAACATTTTTATCTTGTGTACTAATGCGCAGTACATCTAGTCAATTAAATATTTGTAATTAGTAAGTCAGGTCTTGGGTGGAATGACTGACTGCATTGCAGCTTAGTTGCAATGTAAACTAATATCTAGCTAGCTAGACTGGGTATGTTGCTGCTGACTAAATTGCATTACTAAATAAAAAAGTTAAAGTCAAGCCTAATGAACCACTAATACAAATATACTAACAAACTGTAGTGTTTTTATATGTTGTAAGTTTGCTAGAATATGACATTATCATTTGGATATACTGCATTTTGTTGTACTGTACTTATTCAATAACAAAAAGGTTGAATAAAAAAAGAGGATAGTTAAAATAATAACATTTAGCTGGCTAAGCAGCGCGAGCCGGTTTGCTAACCTAGATGAGGAAGATTCGTTTTTGAAAGCTGATAATAAGTATTTGAAAGATGAGATGGTTGCGCCTTCTGGAATAAAAAGACAAAATGTCATGATGACTGTGATGCCTATTTTAAATGTAATCGAAACATGTGCAACTGTGGCCAGGTATCGTAATTTCCGTCGTCTATGGCCTCCAATTGATCACTTTCCATGTCGGTGGCTACGTCTGTTCTAGCAATCCGATGCAGATTAAACAGAGCGGGAGGAAACACGCCAACTCAAACTCAAATCACGAAACGAAAAAACTCAATATGGTAGGTGAAATGTAACGGAGTAAAGAGTACGATTTATTAAAAAATAAATACTTGATTTTGAGTAGAGTTCAGCACCCAGATAGTATCTAGAATAGCACTTGTTTCTCTGAAACTGTACTGTTTTACTAATCTGCGTTACTTGTAACACGTTACTTCCCACCCTGATAGGATACTATAGTGACGCTCGTGATAGCATGCTATAGTAAAGTACATTATAGTAAATAATTAATCAGGTGCTTTGAATCCTGAATGCAGCTGGCTGATAGCCGTGGCACTCCGTAATGTGTTTTGCCTAAGAATATCTTTTAGCTGTGGTATATTGGACATGCACTACACCATCACCTGCCTTATTGCTTCAATGTTGTACAGCACAGTATAGCTCGGTTTCTGTCTGTCTGTGTGTTTGCACACACTAGGTGTGCATATGTTTGTGTCCCATTGTGTGTGTGCCCTTATGAGTGCATTAGTGTGCATGTTTTTAATCATCGTATGGAATCAACTGTAAGTGCAGTTGTGCTGTGACCTGACCAAGATCAGATAAAGTGCTCTCTCCTCCCCTCTCTCTGTGACTGTGTACATGGTCAGTTGCTAGGGATGTGTGTGCCTTTTGAAGAATGTATACATATCATGGAGAAAAACATCCTGACCCACTTGGCTACCTGCCAATTCGGCCTAGTGTGTGTGTATGTGTGCGTGTGTGTGTGTGTGTGCCATAGAAATAGAAATAATGGAGTTTCCTAGACT